>JAQFYM010005603.1:0-12993 GCA_034694785.1 Agrenia bidenticulata
TTAATTTTTTCTTTTATTATGATTGATACGATTGTTTACAGGATGATTTGCTTTGTAGATGTACTCCCTTAACAAGTGTGTGGGTCGAAAGAAGTTACAGTATCATAAATTCAAAAAGCAAGCCTGAAAGGAGGTATTTGACTGTGGAGAACCTTAAAATGTTATTGTTTTTCTATTTTAGTAAATAAAAATGATAATTTGCACATCCCTTTTTTTCTTATTTTTCTCGGTAAAAAAATCTCGTTTTATTCACATCCCTAAATAAGACTATATGAAACGGAGGAACAAAAAGTGTAAACAAGTTGAACAGTAAATAAGGCCAAAAACATATAGGAATAGATCAACGACAAGATATGAGTCTATTTAATTGTATAATTTTATTATAAACAATGGAGAATTTAGAAATTAGCATTTTATATGTATTTAACATCTAAATAAAATTTTTAATACATACTAAAAATATTCGTATACATTTAAAAAAATAGTTCTAATATATCAAATATTTATATAATACACTTACAGTATAAAATTTAATAAGCTTTTTTTTATTTAATTTATATGTAAGGATAAGTATTGTATAATATATATATAATCAATTTTTAGTATAAACTCTACCATTTGCCTCTAGATGATATAAACTAACGAGATTTGCTTATCATGGAAACTAAATATGTCAACTATTATCTATTTAAAATAAAATCAACGTGGAAATTGTATCTTATGTTTCTATAGTATATGAATCATACAATACAAACCAAAGTACTCGTACATTTAAATTTTTGTACGAACGCAAAAAAATCTTATTGCTTTGTATAGAGATAGGTGGAAAAAATATTTACATTAGTGTATTTAATTTTTTGATTTTAAATAATTATTTTTATTATAAAAAAATAAAACAATAACCATATTTTTTTTTATTAAATCACTTAGAATTTAATGCGAATTTTCTTCCGTTCTTTTGCATTAAAAAATTGTTTTATCATTACCTAAGTATCCAGTTTATCAATTGTCACATATTTCTAATATAAATTAATAAAAGAGCAAATAAACAATCGTTAGTCATTGTGCTTCGGTATTAATTCTTTAATCGTTTACAGCGAAAAAGGAGCGTTGTCCACTTGCATTTGAATCGGAAATGAAATAAAAATTTTGCGCAGGATATGTACATTTTGAAACACTGATTTTATTTCTATTGTAATTTTATATATATCATTAAATCCTTTTAAGTTTGAAGGTTTACTGTTAATAGAGGCACGGAAATGTTATACTTCAGAATTAAAATACGGTGCATCAAGCAAATATTTATATATGTTTTAAGTAATTTATGTCATCATAAATATTCTCCAAATTTATAATAGGTTGAATTATAACTCTAAAGGGGTCTAAGACCTGTTGATAAGCCTTTCTTCTTATTAAAAAGGCAGCATTTACGCAGCTGATAACATCTTATATTATTTTTGTATTTTTGGCTGAAGATGATCGGGTTCCTTTAATGCCTTTTTTCCTTTTTTGGTTTTTTCGCTTGGGATTTGCAGGGATTTTTCTTTAAAAAATAAATTTGAAATTTGTGTACATAAATTATTATAATCGATTGTAAACCTGATTTTTTATCTGAATATATATGCAATATGTTTCCAATGATTCAAAAAGCTTTTCACATGATTTATACTGCAATCAACCGACTGAAGCATTTTAGAAACCATATAAATTCTATTTAAAACCTCATCCCAAAAATAAAATTAATACAGTTCTCTTCTTTCTTTGATTTTTAATATCTGTTTTGCATCTGCTCGTGTGGCTAACCTTTTATCAATAAAACTGCAAATTCAACAAGCGTTAACGTTATGTATGGATTGTTTTGTTTTAGACTTCTTAGCGAATCTGCTCTTAAAGACCATCTCGCTGTTGATAAGGCCTTTAAAGTTAGTTCGATATTATTACTGGCGCGATTTTATGTTAAAGAGTCCAAACGAATAGTACATCTCGAGAAAAACACAAATAATCTCCGAATAGAATATAAAATTAAAATTGCTTCTTTACATGTTTTTGCTGCACTGGTACAAATAAGATTCAAACTATAAGCTGCACACGGTATAAAAAATGCTAACGCTGATTCTTCTGCTATTGGGAATTGTAAACTTTATTATATTGCGGCTATGTTTGCCGCATTGTCATAAGAATGACCAATACATTTGCTTATAGGAATATTTTAGTTTTTAAAATTTTAATACAGTATTTTCCAGCTAAAGGTCATCATGCTAATCATAAAAATGAATCCAAAAAATCTCTTTTTTACAGTATTGCAGGGGGTGACATATATTATGCAAAATGTTAACTGGTCACAGTGGGAAATATCAGGCGTGAAATCAACGGTTATTGAGTAAAAAGGGTCCCTCTTAATTTCACATTTTAGAAATGTCATCATTTTGTTGCCTTAAAGTTGGATAAATGTATCACATATGTGATGTGAAAAATAACTAGCATTTCCTGTAACACCTATGAGACAGCTCCTGTAAATGATCGCGGAGAAAAGAATCATATTCACTGTAAAATTCAAGGGATAAAAAGTAGTTGCCTTTATTACTTGAAGCTGCTCCCTCATTATGTCCGCGATATGTCAATCCAAGTTTTCCTAAAAATTTAATTAAACTGTCAAATCTAAATAATAAGTATCTTGTATACTCTTCATTAGTTTTAATCTGTTTGCATATGATTCAATCGAGTGTAACATGTCTTTTCTCAACATCTTCTGCAGAAAAAGAGAGGCGCGATGATCAAAAGAATTTTATTTGGTTTGGAACTTTTTAAAAGACTTTCTTCTAGTTATCAAATCTGCTGTAAATTTATTTTTATTTTTGCTGTGTAGTTTACAAATATAGCATTAAACGCATTTAAAATTTTCTAGATATATAAGCCAATGTCGATGTTCTGCTTCTCCAGTTAACAAGATTTCTGGCTAATATGTTTTTGAGTAGTATTCGGTACTGCGACTTACTCTTAGCTGTGCAAATCTTCTTTGAATTCTAAATACTCCAAAATTCTGAGGGGCTTGAATTTAAATATAAAACTTGCTCATCTGTAAAACTAGCAGGCAATTTTGACATTTCTGTATCTACGACTGTGATTTAGTATTTTGGTTACATACAACGGCATCTTGTTTGTAATTCTTGTTCTCCGTTACGTCAACACCCCTATCATTAGCTTAAAAGTCTTTGGATGATAATTAAATGGTTGAAACTGCAACCAAGTCTACGGATACCGTTTGATTACTATTATACTATTAACATGTTATATCTTTACATAAACTTGTACTCAAAGGCACTTGTTCGTGCGCTATTGTTTTGTTGCAATTGTATCATTTTACCGGTTTGTATTGATTTAACCTCAATAATAGACCCTTTACTTAACAATAAAATGGCTTTTTGCTGTTTTATAAGTTTATATATGCTTACGCCAGATTAAACTGGTTTAATGTGCATATGATGGGTAAACAATAATACAAATGAAGACAAAAAGTAATAGAAAAAAAGTGTAACCGCTATTAAAGCAATACAAAACATTTTGCGCAATTTGCTATAAAGAAAGTAAAAAAAAACTAACTGCATGCAAATAAAAAAAATAGGTTTTAAAAAAAAACTAGTACAATATAGCAGCTAAATATATAATAAATTTAAGTTCATATATATTTTGTCTGCTTTAATAAAGTACAGCGTTTAGATAACCACAGTAAATGCAAAATTAACAAACAAAAGGGTTTGTGTCAAAGAATAAATATTATTTTATTGTTTTTTATACGTTTTATAAATAGTTTAGTTATAAATTAAAATAACCAGCAAAAAAAAAAAAAAATTATGGAGTAGTTGTGCCTAATACACCGCTTAACAGGTGATTTAGGGCTAGGTATACACTCATGTCGAAAACTTTGTTTTCACGCCATAATTTAGCCGGAAATAAATTGATAAAGATTTTTTTCTGTTTCAAACATCTAAATAAAATTTTCTAAGACGTATTTCTAAAAAAAATACAAAACACTTTTAATGACCTATATAAGTTTTACAGGCGATAGTCTAATAAGGAACATTTAAAAATATTAAGCGTCAAATTTCCAGGTACACCACTGGTTCGGATATTATATAAACATTTTATTCAAAAGTAATGTATAGACAAATTACTTTAACTAGAGTATACTTTTTCTTTTTGGTGGTCTGTCTAAGATGGCAGCATGCTACGCAATTTTTCGAACGCAAAAAACATATGGTTTTACATTACGTTCTAAAATGAAAAATACAATTTTTAACGAACATGTTTTACATTTTTAACTTTTTTGTAGAACTTTTTTTTTGCTATGGTAGTTTAAATAATATTAGTTTTTCAATCAATATGAAGATCGTCAAAATTTATTATATATGTATATATAGTAACAATTTTGTTTTGAGGCGTTTAAAGTTTCTATGACTGTGTTTTTTGTTGTATTCTAAAAAAGTTCGTTTTTTTTGTATATTTTTTTAAACAGTAAGCTTGTAAAACACGTTTTTTTCTTTATCTTAATAACAAATATTAAATACATGCAGTAAAATTGTTACACTTTTTTAGAAAAGAGGATGAAACCAAGTATTTTGAGTTTTTTGTTCGAAAAATCTGTTCTTTACAAGCATGAGTTGCAAAAAAAAAACTTACAACAAAAAGACGGTACATGCTGGCCTCTAAATTTTATACCGTTAGACTGTTTTTTGTTTCAAGAATGTGTTTTTGTGTATAATTAGCAAAATTGTGTCTCTATGTATAGTTGTACAACTAATATACATATCTTTGTGACTATAGGTAAGTTTTGTAATTAAATATACTTAGAAACGTCTATAACATATAGTTATACCCTCATAGCAAAGATTTAGGATATAAAAAACAACTATAACGTAATATAACTATACTTTGTCACATAGTGCCTATCGGCATTGCGGAAAAAGTATACGCTTTACATATGTTTAATTTTCGTAACAAGCGCATCACCGTAATTCAGTGTTTTTTATAATTTTATAAAAGCAGAGATCTTTTGCTTTTAAAGAGGTTTTTTATTCTATCTTTAGTTGTTGAAGTATATAATATGCAATCTAGCAATTTTATTTTATTATAATAATTAATCCATTATTCACAATACCAAGAATAAACAAATATCGGGGCCTATATTATTAGTATCCGGGGGCAATAGCCGTTTACCCCTGCTACCTATAGTCCGCTACTGCACTGATAGTATATCATCGACATCTTTTTCTATAATTTTTTGCTCGGCGTTTTTTTTCCTGGATTCTGGTGTTAATGCTTGATAAAATACTAGAAAAATTTTGAAATAATTTTTGTTTATCCTTAACGCCTTTAATCAAAATTACTATTCTTGTTTTAAATAATTTGCTTTGAATTTATAGACGACGAGTTACGCAAACAACAGCTTAACGAGGCAAAAAAATGCTGATAGACCATCATCTTGTTTTGAATAAGAACAAAGACAATAAATAAATGCTATACTTTTAGCCTTGTTTTTTCTTATATGTATTTAAAAGTATGTGGATATAATTTTAAATGCTCGCATTGACATTTTGCTATTTATTTAATATTAATTTACTTAGATTGTGTATGTATTGGTAAATACAGCTAAAGTTTTTAATATTAAATCAACCCTTTGTTTTAGTAAACAAACTCAGAGAAAACAGTATGCGGATTGTCGAGTAAGAGTAGATTGTAACTAATATTACAACATTATCGGCAACAAATTTCCCGAGTACCATAACATTAATATAATATAGCACGTAACAGTTGCATTTCTGGCAAAAAGAAATTATCAAAAAACGTTTTTTTATTTTTTCTATTTTATTTTACTAATCTAAATATTGCCGTGCTTTTTTTTTAGACTAGAAGATTTGTCAATCATGAAAAAACATGGGCTCGTTAAAAAACAAATTTACATCTTTAGTTTACTATTATAAATTTTTGCTAAATACTATGCACAATGTGTCGGCAATAGAATTCCCTTTGCGCCGCCTTGTACTGCTTCAAGTTGTCCATATCATAAAGTGTCTGGCCATACGATTTTTGACGTCATAAATTTTTACGGCCGGACAGGATCTGGTTTCCGGAAAGTGTCTAGACGCAAACTATGACAGTCGAATGCTTTAGCCTTGTCAAATAGTGTTTCATGCGGATAATATAGGGTTTTGACATTTTAGCATATGTTTGTCTTACAGTAAACAAATGAAAATCATTTGGTTCGTTACAAACGTAAAAAACAAGCTTCTATTTTTTATATAATCTACATCATAACAATAAATTATATTTGAAAAAGTTAAGCTTGCCAATAATAATCACAAATTAAATAAAACACAAAATTACAATAAAAAACTTGGTTATTTTTTATTAACACTATAGAAAACGTTTTTTGTAATTTATGTGCGCTTAACTTAGGTTCTCCTTAATTGTTATTGTTAAATTGCGACCAACAAAGAAAAATAGATGGGACGCAAAATCAAAACCATAAGATTAGTTATTAAAAAAAAGGTTCTTATTATGCAATACTCTAAATATATATACTATAAAAGCAAAAAATCTAATACGTTCCGGAAAATGGCATGATGCGTTTTTGTGTAATTTCCAGGTGATTTTGTCCTTCTGAAAGTATTTTTACAGTAGAAATTTAAAAAATTTTTAAGCATAGTTTTTTTATACACAACGTAAAAAAATGTATGTACATTAACTTAAGATTGAAATGTTTTGTGAAGCTTTTTTTTGGTGCAATTAAGTAAGTTACACTTATAAACAACGCTATCATCTGAATTGTAAAAAAAACTTCTATGCATCATGCCTTTGACCGTTAGCTTTTTACAATTTAAGCTTTTAAAGTAGTTATAATTATGCAGAGAGATGATAAAAAAAATTTAGCGGGCGGCGTCGCAATTTTTGTAATTCGCCCGTGTTGACCATCATGACCAAAAAAATGAAAAATTTCGAATATGTGTATAAATATTGCATAACAAACAAGCTTTTTTTTATTCTTGCATATTGTGTATGAAAAGATGGATAAAATGTACGCAATTGAATGTCATTATTTCTTTACTGCAGACGTTTGTCTTCTACCTCATTTTTATATATCTGAATATAAATTTACAAGATATATTATAGATTTATTGCATCTATATATAATAAAACAACACACAGGGGCTTAAAAAACTACAAGACTCTATAACAGCGAGGCATTTTTGCATCCCTAGAAATCTTATTATAGGCCATTTAATTGTAATGGATTAGAGGCAATTTAGAAAAAATAATGCAAATAAGCAAACTTAATAGACAAAAGTTTATTTATCTAATGAATTTATTATTGAAGATATATGTAGCTATACATCTGTAAGCCTATTTCTTGCGTCCTCGTCATCACTCCGTCATTGATTTCTAGATTTTTTTTTGTACCATTCATCACGGAAACTGCAGACTCTGGGCGCGGACTTAATGGGGCTAAAGGAGCATTGCCTCAACCTTAACGTATATAGGGGCCCGATATATTTTTCTTGACATGATGAATAATGGACGTATTATTATAAAGTAAATTAAATATCCTAGATTCATATTCTATACTTCAACAACTTAAGATATAATAAAAACCCTCTTTAAAAGTAAAAGATCACTGCTTTTTTAAAATCAATAAAAAAAAAGTACTGAATTACGGTTGACGCGTGTTTACATAACTAAACATATTAAAAGAGTATACTATTGCCGCGATGTATATAGGCATTACCAGAAAAAAATAGTTATGCTACGTTATAGTTGTTATTTATATTCAAGTATTTTTATTGTGAGCGTATAACTATATGTTATGAACGTTTGTCAAGTATATTAAATTACGAAACTTACCTATTTGACTAAAGTAATGTTAATTTAGGTGACGAATATACATAAGACACAAGTTTTGGCTAATTAGCACAAAAACACATGCTTTAACAAAAAACAGTTAGACAGTAAAAAATTTAGGATTAAGCATGTACCGTCTTTTTGTTGTAAGTTTTTTTTTTTTTTTTTTTTTTTTGCAACTCATGCTTGTACAAAACAGATTTTCCAAACAAAAAACTCAAAATACTTGGTGTCATCCTCTTTTCTAAAACATGTGGTACAATTTAACTTTATTTATTTAATATTTGTTTTTAAGATTAGGAAAAAAACGTGTCTTTGCGTGCTTTTTGTTAGAAGCAAAATACAAAGAACAAACTTCTTTTTTAAGTATATGACAACAAATACAGTCATAGAAAGTTTTATCGTTTCAAAACATAATTGTATATAATATATACTTTTATAATACATATTGACTTTCTTCATTTTTATTAAAAAAAGCACATTCTTTTTAGTACTACCATAGCAAAAAAAGTCAAACAAAATGTTTTCAAAATGTGAAACCAGTTCGTTAAACATTGCATTTTCCATTTCAGATCGTAATGTAAAACCGTATGTTTTTAGCGTTCAAAAAATTGTCTTAGCATCTTGCCATTTTAGACAGACAACCAACAAGACCTGTTATACTCTAGTAAAATTTATTTGTCAATACATAACTTTTTAATAAAATGTTTTATATATATTCAAACCAGTGGTAATCCCCGAAATTTGACGCTAAATATTTGTAAATTTTTTTTATAAGACATACGCCCTTATAACTAAAAAAGATCATTTGAAGTGTTTTTTATTTTTTTTTGGAAAGTAGTCTTAGAAAATTTTATTTAAATGATGAAACAGAAAAAATTCTTTATCAATTTTCTTCCGGCTAAATTATGGCGTGAAGGCATATTTTTTCACATGATTGTACACCAAGCCCTTAATCACCTTATAGCGCTGTAGCTATTTTTAAAAACACCATTCAATTTCTTGCATTTTTTTCTAGTTTTTTTAATTTATAACTAAACAGTTTATTAAACGTATAAAAACTCTAAGTAAAATTTGCTCATTTTACATATCCTTTCGACTGTTAAATTCGCCCTTATTATGGTTATCTAAGGTTTTTTGTTTGTTAACAATCAACATATATATGAACTTAAATTTATTATATATTTAGCTGCTATTTTGTACTATCTTTATTTTAAAACCATTTTTTTATTTGCATGCTTTTTTCTTTTTTAATTATAAAGCAAACCGCAAAAAATGTTTTTGTAATGCTTTAATAGCGTTTACAATTTTTTTTTCTATTACTTCTTTTTCTTCATTTTTAGTATTATTTACCCATAATATGCACATTGAACCTGTTCAATTTACCGCAACCAAATAAAAACTCACAAAAATAGCAAATAGGTATTTGATTATCAAGTAAAGGGTCTATAATTAGGTTTATATCAATACGATGCTGTAAGGTTACTACAATTGCAAAAAAAAACAACAGCGCACGAGAAGTGCCTTTGAGTACAAGTATAGGGTAAGATTATACATGTTAATTTTATATTAGTAATCAGACAAAAACAGTAGACTTGGTTGCTGTTTTAACCACTCAATTATCATCTAAAGAATTTAAACTAATGATAGGGTTGTTGCCATAGAGGGTAACAAGAATACTAAACAAGAAGCCGTTGTATGATATCAAAATACTAAATACAGTGCGTTAAAGACATTTCGAAATGGCCTGCTATTAGACAGATGAGCAAGTTTTATATAAAAATGTCATGCCCCTCAGAATTTTGGAGATATAAATAATTTAAAGTAAATTTTTGCAGCATAGAGTAATTCGCAGTACCGATCACTGTTCAAAAACATATAACCAGAAATCCTATAACTGGAGAAGCAGAACTCGACATTGGTTTTTATATTCAGAGTAATCCAAATGCGTTTTTTACTATATTTGTAAACTACACAGCAAAAATAAAAACAGATTTAAAAACGGATTTGACAACTGGAAGAAAGCTCATAATAACGTTAGTAACTATGAAATTTCTTTGTTTATTGCGCCCTCTTTTGCTGCATGAAGATGTCAAGAAAAACATGGTACACTTGATTTAATCATTAGCAAACAAATAAAACCTAATAAAGAGTATACAAGATTTTGATAATTGCGTTTTTTATGCGCAATTTCATTTTTAGGAAAACTTGGATTGGCCTATCGCGGACATAACGAGGGTTCAGCTTCAAGTAATAAAGGCAACTATTTTTCATCCCTTGAATTTCACAGTGAATATGATTCTTGTCCACGCGTTCATTTACAGAAGCTGTCTCATAGTGCTACTGAAAATGCGTATTATTTATTACAATCAACATATGTGATGAATTTATTAAACTTTAGGGTAATAAAATAGAAAGATTTTTAATATGTGAAATTATGAGGGCCCCTTATTACTCAATAATTGTTTATTCCACTCCTGATATTTCCCACTGTGACCAATTAACATTTTGCATAAGATATGTCACCCATGCAATACACTAAAAGAGAGTTTCTTGGTTTTATTCATATTAAACGGCATGATGGCCTTTATCTTGCATATACTGTATATGAATTTCTTAAGGATCAAAAAATTCCAATAAGCAAATGCATTGTCAATCTTATGATAATGCAGCAAACATGGCGGTAAATAAAAGGGTTTTACACGCCCTAATAGCAAAAGAAATCCCGCTATCATTTTGTGTACCATGTGCAGCTCGAAGTATAAATCGTATTTGTAACAGCGCAGTAGAATCATGTAAAAAAGCAATTGCAATTTACAATTTTATTTAGAGATTAATTGTGTTTTTCTTAAATAGTACGCATCTTTGGGACTCTTAGACTTAAAATCTTGCCAATAATAACATCAAACTAACTTGTAAGGTCTTATCAACACTTGGTTTGTCTATAAGAGCAGATGCGCTAAGAAGTCTAACACAAGAGAATCCATACATAACGTTAAAGCTTGTGGAATTTGCTACCTACATTGATGATAAGTAAGCCACACAAGCAGATGCAACTGAATAATCGGCTATTATCTATAAGAAACGAACTATATTTATTACTATGTTGTGGGACGATATTTCAAAAAGAATTAATATGGTTCCTAAAACGCTTCAGTCGGTTAATTGCATAATAAATACATGTGATAAGCTTTTTAAATCATTGGAAACATATTTTATGAATATTCAGATAAATAGTGCACGTTTTGCAACCGATTAAAATAATTTATGTACACAAATCTCAAATTTATTTACAAAAGAAAAATCTAGCAAATCCCAATCGAAAAAAACAAAAAAGGAAAAAAGGCATGGAAAGAACACCCGATCATCTTCAGATAAAAATACAAAAAAAAATTCAGGATGTTATCAGCTGCGTAAATGCTGCCTTTTAAATACGGAGTAAGGCTTATCAACAGGTTTTAGCCCATTTCAGGGTTTTAATTAAACCTGTTAGGAATTTGGAGAATATTAATGATGACATAAATCGTTTAAAATTGACATATAAAGATTGCATTGATGCCTCGTATTTTAATTCTAGAGTTTAACATTTCCGTGCCTTCATTAACAGTAAGACTCTAAATTTGAAAGGATTTGATGATATATATAAAATTACAACAGAAATTTAATCAGTGTTTTCATATGTATATATCCTGCTTAAAATTCTCTATTTCATTGCCGATTTCAAATGCAAGTGGTAAACGCGATTTTCCGCCCTGAAACACCTAAAGAATTATTTACGAAGCACAGTGACTAACGATCGTTTAAATGCTCTCTCATTTATTTATATAGAATATGAGACAATAAATAAACTGGATACTAAGGTAATGATAAAAAAATTTATTAATGAA
The DNA here is from genome assembly GCA_034694785.1 of Agrenia bidenticulata. Lineage (NCBI taxonomy): Eukaryota > Metazoa > Arthropoda > Collembola > Entomobryomorpha > Isotomidae > Agrenia > Agrenia bidenticulata. The sequence goes on from JAQFYM010005603.1 coordinate 11,781, forward strand.
AAATAACGGAAGAAAATTCAACATTAAAATTTAAGTGATTTAATAAAAAATATCAATATGGTTATTGTGACGTTCTTTTATAAAAAAAATAATTATTTAAAATCATAAAATTAAATACACTAATGTAAGTTTTTTTACCTATCTCTATACAAAGCAATTAGTTTTTTTTTTTTGCTTACGATAAAAAGATATTAGTGTTAGAGTACAATAGTTTGTATTCTATAATTGATATACTATAGAAACATAAGTAATTGATTTCCACGTTGATTTTATTTTACATAGATAATAGTTGACATATTTATAATCCATGATAAAAAGGTCTCGTTAGTCTTTATCATTTAGAGGCGAATGGTAAAGTCTATACTAAAAATTTCTTATATATATATTATACAATATTTATCCCTACATATAAATTAAATAGAAAAAAGCTTTTACAATTATTTACTGTAAGTGTATTATATAAATATTTGATATATTAGAACAATTTTTTTACATGTATACGAATATTTTTAGTATGTATTATTAATATTTTTTAGATGTTAAATACATATATCATGCTAATTTCTAAATTCTCCATTGTTTATAATAAAATTTTACAATTAAATAGTCTCATATCTTGTAGTTGACACATTCCTATATGTTTTAGGCCTTACCTACTTTTTAAATTACTTACACCTTTTGTTCCTTCGTTTCATATAGTCTTATAGTATGATTTTATACTCCTTGTTAAGAACACAGTATATTCTTGGCGGATCGATCATCCATATGCAGCCCTCACCATAAAACAAAGATATGATATATAGAAACTAATAAATAAAGGTCATTGTGCATTTCTGACCATAATTAAATATTTATACTTGATGGTTTGCTTTAGAAGTATTGCGTGCACGAACATGAATCATTACCATGCAAAGAGAAAATAGAAAAATAGTTATTAAGAAGTTAATAACATACGAGTATCATTTATTTAAATGTAGTATATGTAGGTAGATTGTAGTACCCATAAGATTACACCGGAATGCAATATTAATGTGAATTATAAGAACTTATATTCAAATAAAGAGATATACCTATCGAAATAATATTTTGATGTATTATATGCCAATGTTTGCTAAATTAATATTGTTCGTAGTTAAAAGATATGTATATATAAAAATTTATGATGATATCTAACATATTCAATGTAAATAAACTCTATTAGAAAGGAATAATT
>JAQFYM010005604.1:0-12988 GCA_034694785.1 Agrenia bidenticulata
TGCGATTTTCCTTCAGTAGGATTTAACAAAAAACAACTCTGCAATAAACATAAAAATAAAAAATCACAACAGTAAAAATTAATATGCATGCGTTTTTGTATTTACAGCAGTTTCGGCAGTTTCATTATACCATAAACCGTATTCTTCTGATAAACAAACACGAAATGTAGATATAACATATATTAAAGTATCTTATTTTATTATATTGTATTTAATGCATTCATAAATTTGTTTTCTCTTTTTTTATATGTAAATATTGCATACCTTACAAAAAAGGTCCCATAAAATCGGGTTAAAAAAATTTAGCTCCGAAAATTTTATAGGGTTTATATAATGTCTTGTGTCTGAAAAGGGTATATAGTAATGCAATGCATTGTTTTAAAACAATTTTTACAATATTTGTTGCGATTATAGTTTTTTTTGTTCCATTGGTATCAGGTTCAGCATGTGTATCAGGTTTAGAGCGTGAAAGTTATTAACGTTAAGTTTTAACGTTAAATATAAAAGCTTAATATCATATTTTATCGGTAAGGTGATAAAGTGTGACACACCCTTCATGCGTTTTGTTGTATTTTTTTATTTTTATATGTATTACTAAAAAAAACCATATCTAGTAAAAAAGGCATTTACACTTATAGTTCATACTATTTGTACTTCTTGATGCAGCATCTTTACTTTTAGATTAGCTTATTTTAATTGAAAACTCTTTTGACAATTTTTTTGTTAAGCCGAGAAACTCACAGTGTAATTGGAAGACTCTGTATCATGAAAAGACGCGTAAAAAAAAGATTTCAACAAAAATTTTTTAAACGCAATTTGCAATATATTTTATTTGATATACTGGTACCTAAAGCCTACCTAGCGGGGGGAAGGGGGCAGAGGAGCCCGGCCCCCTAAAAATAAGTTGCCCAAAATGTATGGGGAAAATTTATTTTGTGCGAGATTTTTTTTAAGAAAAATTCAAAAATTCAAAAATTGGAAATTGGAAATTAAGACAAAAAGCAAAGGTTGCCCCTTCGTAATATGTGATTTAAACCCTTGTTTTTTTTGGAAAACACTGACTAGCCCATGGGCTGAAAAAATTCCTTGGTACGCCACTGACTGGTACTATCGATTGTTTATAAAACAAAAAACGTACAGATATTTTATAACTGTGCCATTTTTGTAATACAACTGTAACCTCAAGTTGTTTTTTTTACAACTGTACTTTAAACTTATATCCTTTAATTACCATAATAAATGTGTTTTCTGTCATTTAAACGATAGCCAACGGTATAATAAACTAAACCCTTATTTCGGTTTTCATACCAAGAACAGCCTTTGTAAAAAGCTTTATAGTGTTTTAATTTATCATATTTTTAAAATTTTATTTTAAGCTTTTATGCATTTTTAAGGCCTATTTTACATCTCACTTTGTACAATTGCAAATCTCGTGGGCGATTATGACACGGTGAACCGGCAGTTACGACTTACACATAATGTCAACATTTTTTTTACATTTTGTAAAGTGTTTTTGCATATTAATATAATTATGCGTGTTATACCTATAGATATAAGACATGCATATTTATGTAGGGTGTGTTTTTTTTTGTAAGGCCAGATAAGTAGGGCCTCAAAAATTGGTAGAGAATATAGATGGCAAGTATGATTTTGCATATTATTTATTTAGTCGCACGTTCTTTAAAGAATCTAAGGTTACAAAACTTTACAAAACGTTGGTTTTTTATCAATAGCAATTTACAATAGCTAAAACATCGTTTATTTGGTATCGTGTTAGAAAAAAAAAGATAAAGAAAAAAGACTCAAAAAGTACTAGACTAGTATTTTAAATGTTTCTTTATTCATGTATGACAGGGATTTTGAGTAAATATTATATCAATTCATTTTTTTTTATTCGTACATCCACTAACTTTTTCTTACACTACAAACTAAATTATTTTCTCTAAAAAAAATGTTGGATTGTAAGAACTCGAGAGCGACAACGTGCCTAAGGCGAGATGTCGCCGAACGCGCTTAGAGGGGAAACAGCGAAACTCGAACTTACCGGTTTTAATTCAAGGCAAAGCGATACTTTTTTTAATATAAAATGTACGCTTTAGGTAGGGTAATTTTATATGTGTAAAACAAAAAACCACATAAACAAAAAAAAAGATAAATAAATACACTAAGTAATTTAAAAACAATATACTTTAGCATATACTTAAAACCGTCATAACTTATATGGAAAAACGGTTAGGGTTAGGTTAGAGGGTTAGGGTAGAAAAAAAGCCGTACCAATGTTTAACAGATCAAAGGCTAAAGGAATCATACATAAGGCATAGAGACTACATACAATGCTAGACATCTTCTTTTTAGCCAAGATATAAAACATAAAATTTAAATTATTCATTCCAGGTAAAATTGTCATCTTCGGAGAATTTTGGGCACCATGAAGTTGACCTAGCATAGTTGTAGACTAAAAAGGTTACACGTTACTGCATTTTTGTTCGAAAGTTATAGAAATTTAAATAACCCAAATTATGAAAATACAAAGATAATAAAATCTATATATTTGTTGTCTCTAGTGTTTCCCGACCCGTTTTATATAGTTCAAGTCACGTTTAGACCTTTTTATCCTACCCCTGTTTTTAGGGCGCCAAGTCGAGTTGTCGCCTTTTTACCTTCAAGTCGACTTTGGCGACAACTCGCCAAAGTCGACTTGTCCTCCAGCCTGTAAGAACTAAATATATTACAAAAGGAAACGATGAAAACTAACAAATATAAATTGCTCATACAAAAACAGGTTCGCAATCAATATACTGAGTTTAACATTATTTTTATTATTGCAATAAATTATACAATATAACAGGGTTTCCTTTTTTTAAACTTTTTTTGTGACCCTAGAAATAAAATCTAAAAATTTTAAATGTAAGAAAAGCTAGATAAACATGTTCAGGTTAACCAAATACTAAAATATAATGTTAAGCATGCACTCAAATCAAATCTTTTATTACTTCTAAAAACAAAATTATATTTTATTGATGTTCTTAAAAAATGCTTCTTAACGGCCTATAATATTTAAAAATAAAATTACTTCATTAGTATATGTCGTGCCACTTTCTCTTTATAATCTTTTATACTTCGTCTTCTTATTGATTCTTATATATTTTTTTATACAAAATCATTTATGTAATTCTATTCTAGAGATGTTATATGTAGCTACGCATTATTTTATATGGTTTGACTTATAAAATTCACACTTTACACGCAAAGATTTTGCTTTTATTAGGTACGTTCATCATTTTTATTTTTAGTTGATTCCACTGTTCGTTTGTATACCCAAGGCTTGATTTTTTTAACTTTATCATTTTTCAATTTTATACAATATATTATGGTAAAATATTGTAAAATACTCAAAAGTTGACACAAAATGTAACCCTAAATATAATCTCTATACAGCTAATTAGTATGTATAAATATATTTGATTAAGTGAGAACCCAAGGTAAGTCTTTTACGAATGATTTGACAATGATAAAACGTGTGCTTTATATAGAAACTATTGTTTTGCTTAATTTTGTTAACTCTCCACCAAAATTTAAAAGCAAACTCATTTTCGAGTTTACATATTTTACTGCTTGTAGATGTAAAAGATACTGATTATGCACCAGGCACATTATAATGCACTAATCTTCTAATTTTTTCTGAAAATTTTTGTCTATGGACAGGCAATGGCGACTCCATCACTTACTAAAATTAGAAACTAATATATTTAGCGGGTGAGCTAGTGTATGTCTCACAATGAGATTTGTCGACTGTATACTAGAATCACTTTTTGTTTTGTCTAATGTAATATGTGTAATTAAAAAAGTTTATGCGGGGCTGAATAAATCACTTGTGCATAAATATTCAAAATATATTAGACCGTTGACATTCTTTGCCGCGTCAAATGATAGCATAAACAGTTTATATTTTATGAAATTCCAAATTCTTATTATTTTGTTAGTATAGAACAGAAAGAAAACTACTACGATAGGTTTCCACATGCTTTAATTCAATGGTACAATATTCGTGTAATTAATTCCTAATTTCTGCATTTCCAAACACTTCAATTGTTATTCCAGCACCAATAAAAGACTAAAAAAATAGTTTAAATAGGTTCTAATAAGAAGTATTGCCGGCATTCAAGTTTTTTCTTTTTGCAAATAAAAAAAAATTGCGGTTGATAACTAGTATTGCAACGATGTTTTATTGGACTTTTGTTCTTGCGCTCATGTAGCTTGTTGCTACACATACAAAGTTTATAGAAAAAGCCTTATTCATGTATCGTTTAATGTTCTGCCTCCTGTATATTTCCCTGATGTATGCTTGGCTTTTTATTCTTTGCCCATTTATATTTGTCATTGCAAGGAATATCTATTTATTTTAGGGAATAAGTAGCAAATATAAAATTTTATACTGATAAAGGTCATGAAAAAAATCTATCGTAGACAAAAATATATTTTTTATTGCAAAACTATATTTTTATAAACTTTAAAACATCAAAAAATTGTTTTAAGCCTTGTTTTTGTACGTTACCACCAAATTAAATTTAATTAACCCTTAATTACATATAAATTCATAATAGAAATTACATATCTAAATAAAAAAGACAAGGAATAAAATAGATATTCAATATTGCCAACTCAAAACGTTTTTGATTAAAAATATCTGCACATAAAACATACTAAAAAAATAAATATAGCATCTTATCGTATACATAGTAATTTTTGCTACCAATTTTTGGGACCCTTAATATAAGTTAATAATATGCGAGGACTACAAAATAAAAAGAATAATTTTTTGCATTCATGGTGCACGGATACTAGATTTGTTAGCATTATTGAGCAATAGTTGCAAAAGAAATGCAAAAAGTGCGTTTCTTAGTGAAGCATACTTAAAATATAATTTTTCATCTTTACGGGTTGTAGGAATATCTTAAAAAATAAATTTTTACTTTAAAAATGCAGAAAATTGCACATCATTGTATGCAATTTTACCTTTACACGCAAAACACTGTTTTATCTGTCAATATACATGAATCATTTGCAAACTAGCAGTAGGACTTTATGTTTATAGCGAAACAAGTTTTGCAAAGCGACAAAGTTTTGCAAATAAAAACGTGTAAAGCGACAGATTCATCTAATTTGGCATAACTTAATTGCAAAAAACAAATTGAATGTTTGTTGCAAGCAAAATAGGCATTATTTTGTGTTGCGGTACTTTTTCTTTGCAGCTTTATTCAAAATTTTTGCACTCACTTCATGCTCATATTAATATACAGAAATAAAATCGTATATGTTTTGGCGAGAATTAACAATTCTAAAATTTAAATTCGAGTTTACAATGTTAAAAATATTTATTTCTATAAAAACATCTATTAAGCTTTTATAAATTTATAAGAATAATACTCACTGTGATTAATATCATTTTTTTTGGTTTTTACTTATTTTTATCTATACTATCAAGTTTACCTGACACACAAAAAAATACTAAAAGTGCATTGAAAAAATTTCTATGACACTTTTTTTATTAGATTCAGTCTTAATTTCTTCGATGATGGATCTGTGTTAAATGAAAAAAGGCAAAAAAACTAATGTCTGACGTAAACTCATAGGTAAAACCCTAATGTTTTTTTACAACTGCATAAAGTGTTATTACGGTTTGGCTATTTGGCATGGTATCAAGCAGAAAATCATATCTTATCACGTGTAAACATTTTTTATTTATTAAATATACACACACATTTTTGCACATTAAAACGTACGAGTCTTAGTACTTATTGCATGTAGGCCCTGCAGATGTATGCAATGCAACAGCTTTTTTAGTGCCCAGAGCAGGCGAGTACTCAAGGGGCAGATAGGCGGCCCCTTGAAATACTAAGTTTGACCCAAATTAATGGGCCGGTCTTTTTGGAGCGGCAAAATATTGTAAAAATATATTTCAAAGAATATATATTTTTTTTTATTTTTTTGGATTTGTTCAAAAATACAGTATTTTTTTTTGTATATGCAAATTTATTTCTGTTTGCGCCCTTTTTCCTTCTGGGTACGCCACTGGCTCACAGATATTCGCAGTTCACTCTTGGTATTATCCTTGCATCTGGTAAAAAAAAACGTAATTTTAGCCTAATATTTACGTACATATGTGTTTATAATGTCAATTGTAAATGTACTTTACTAAGAGTTATTGTAGGAATGGCTAGGGGCAGTGGTGCTTGTAAAATTTTTTTTCGAAAGAGGGCTCAAAAAAAATATTTTTTTGAATGTATTTAATTACTTAAAATTGCTTTAAAGTAACTTAAATTTTTTTTTTAATAGGGCTCAGAGGCCAATGCCCCTCCGAAAAGCATGACTGGCAAAGAAATACGACCCCCCTAGGGTGCTGAAAAATTCAATATATATGTAAAACAGATTTATGACCGGATATGAAGAATTTTTAATTGCCTAAATTTTTGTTATAATTTCCTTTTTTTAAACTTTTTTTCAAGGTATTTTTTAAAATAAAATAATTGGCAAATATTTATTAAAATGCGAAAGATATTCGAAATATAAAATAAAATGCGACATAGTAATACAAGAAGTTTATGCAAAATGTACTTTAACCTAAAATACCACACTTTTTTGTTTTTTATTGATAATAAAAGTGCAGAGACCAGCCGGGTTCAAAGATTTGCAAAGTAACGGGTTGTTAACATGTATTTACTGCATTTATGTTCTGTGATTTTGTTTTGTTTTTCCTTAAAATTCCTTTAAATTTTGGACAGTTAAAATCAAGGGTCAAAAAATTAGAAATTTACAGAAACACTAGTTAAATATCTTTTTTTATAAAATTACATCGTATTTAATAGAACAAAAACATTAGTAAAACTTATAATCCAATCCACAAAGACAATTTTTTCTGCGTTTTTGCGTCGCAGGTGGAGCTCAAATCGTGATTTTTTACAGGTACCGGGTTGACCGACCGGCTAAATTTTTGTTTTGCTTATATAAAAAAAACTGCATCTATTTACACTTTTAAGATTTCGATCAATTTTTAGACCCCTTTTTTTACAAATAAAAAAAAAAAGAAAACCAAATCAAATTTCTATAAAATTTGAAAACATAAAAATATATTATTTCAGTATAAATGTACATACAAACAAACATTTTCACACATCTTTTTTTAAAGTCACAGGCGAAGTATTATAAATAGTTTGTAAATTTCTTACACTGCAAATATCCACATTTAAAACAGATTAGGAATGATTTACTGCATCTAATGCGTCTAATTTTAGAAGTATTTTCCAGCTAAAAATTGTATGCGTATATAGTAGCGGTAAAAATTTGTACAAATGACCATGGTTACAGAGTATACAATCCCATCGTATCTCAGAAATACAACAGCATCGTATAATAATATGTATAGGGTTGGATTTAGCACCCCCTCTGCGGGGTAGATGCTGTTTACGTGAAAAACATGTTTTAAATCTAGTTATTTTGTTATTTGTTGTGCTTAGTTTACTTTCCATCCCTCTATCGCACCATAGACTCTTATCTGTCTTTTCTAATCTTAAAAATTTTTTCTTATCTATGTCCAATCAATAAAAGAGCCATTAAATTAAAAACCATAAAAATAAAACATCACGCCGTAGAATTAACCCGTGGTCGCGCTCTATCACCTTCCTGGGACGACACTGTAGACTTTAACCTAGGTAGCCCCCCTCCCGTCACCCTAAGTCGGTGACAACTGAGCCATAACAGATAAATATTGTCATTAAGTTAAAATGCCATTGAGTATATTGTATGGGTGAAACGTATGGATGGCAAAAAACCGGGTTTTTGTCGTTTTTTTAAAACGTGGTTTAAAAGTAAGGCCCGTAAAATAACCTGTTTTAACTGGTTCTTGTAGTATATCTCATGTCATTTTGTGCCTGAACTTTGGGATTGCAATTTTGTTTTTTATTAGCCTTTTTTGTTTTCTGATTTGCTAGAAGATGTTTTTCTGTATTTATGTGGCCCGATAACGACAAATAGCTGTATTAACAGTTTTGCAAATATTGAGTCGAACGACCTAAGCTTTTTTAACACTGCAGCATTTTTTTTGTGTTGACATATTTTTACAGCAATGACAGTCTTGCTGTAATGCATAAAAAAAGGAAAAATCGTACATATTCAGACATCAGTTTGCATTGAGTATCTATTTATTTGTTTTTATGCAGACAACAAAATCGTAATAAACATGTTTAGTTGCATTCTGGTTAATCGTTTTATAAATTTTTATTTAAAAAATGTTGCTGTATACAATTAATTTTAACAGCAAAAAAAAGCGAGATTTAGACAGGAACTTTTTTTTTTCTAGCAAACTTTTGTAAAAAGTAAAGCAACAAATCCGATATAGCATTATGGGCATAAATAAAATAAATTTTGCTTTTTACTGCGCTATTATGATATTTAAAATCTTTTTATCTTGTTGTTTACACAACATGTAAAATAATACACACAAAAGAGAAGTTTATGCCTAATATGCTTTTCCCACTGCTTCAGATTTTGACTTAAGATATCTTAACTGTAAAATCAAGTCTATAAATTACTTAAAAAAGTACAAAAAAGCAAATATTTGCAAGCATTGTTATATTTAAAGCAGTGCAAGTAAATTACAATAAAGATACACTATTTAGGTTTTATTGCATTTTTTTATTGTAAATTTCTTAAAAGTTAATAATGCGGTCAAATAATATATAAAGCATATATTATTTCACGGATGCAGTATGAAAAAATACACTTACATACTAGTTTAAAGGTAATCTTTAGAGCTTCTTTTCATTTGCAAACATGTTTGATTCTTTTTGGTAGATGTTCTCCTCACATTTTTTCCAGCAGTTTCTATATTAAATTATTATATTTTTACGAAATTCTGTTTACGTCGATCGAGATGAAAAAGTTTCATCTTTCACAAAATGCAAAAGTAAGGTTTTTTTGCAGACAAAGCAATGTTTAACAACATATACAGTAGTCAAGGGTTTTTATATTGCGTTTGTACTGCTACAATGTTGTATAAATAAGTCTTAAATGCATATATATAGTTTTTTTAGGTTCTTATAATTTGAATATTGTACTAAAGATTCAAAATATTAAAGGGCCTATCATATAGATATATTTTAAGTCGATTTTAAATTATTACTGATTGCTGTCGTCTTAATTTTAATAAAAATGTTTTGTATGACAAGGTTAAAATTTTTACTTTAAAAATATATAATGCTTTAATAAGAGAAATAAATGTTTTATAACTTTAAACACAAGCTTAGGTGGTATTTATATAGAAAACACAAAGTAGATTGTTATACATAGCTGCTTTTTTATGCTAACAAAACTAAATGCACTCAGTAAAATGCTAAACCATCATCGCAAGATATCTTAGGCAGTCGCATAAAATTTCCTTTTTTCTCGTCTCTTTTCTTCTCTTCTCATCTCTTCTCTTCTCATCTCTCCTCTTCTCTTCTCTTCTTTTCTCTTCTCTTTTCTTCTTTTCTTTTCTCTTCTCTTCTCTTCTCTTCTCTGTTGTATTTTTTTAATGTAAATTACGCAAATATCAAATATGAAACAAAATCTATATCTCGTTTTTTTTGCAGTTAATTTTTTTAGACGACGCCTTTAACATAGCACGCAAAACAACAATTGTAAACGTAGTCCACTGCCAAAAATGCGCCCCGGGGTAACCGTCCTTAATAATCCACCTCTGTTCATATCAACATCTATTTAATAAACTATTATATAAACTCATATAGTAAGGAACGATAAGTAGTCTCCCCGAAGCTAGCAAGATAATTGAAGAGCAATAACTGTAATTTTTTGTATATTTACAATAACTTACGATGATTTACAGTAATTTATTAAAAAATACTTGTTTGTTTTACTATAATTTGCTACTACAATAGGTTAAAAAAGGCATCGACAAAACAAAAAGGTCACATCAAGCGTTATTTACACTTTAAGTAGTAATTTTTTTGTTTGTAGTTTACAGTTGCGTTTCGTAATATTATTTATTATGTGTGCGTTGTTGCTTATTTAAAAAACGTGTTGGCTTTAAAAAGAGTTCACTATTGAAAGACCTTTTTGTAACTAAAATATGTTTGCCAACAAAAGAAACACTTTCAGTGTGACACTGAAAAAACGACGATAAATACTTTGCGTGCTGGTTTTTTTACATACGAAAATTTTCATCAAACAAAAATTGTCTAATAAGGTCTTTGCTACTTTTAAAAGTGTACTCGTATGCAACTTAGGCATAATTAGATATTTTGTAAGCTTTGTTATTGCTGATTTATTTTAGTTTAGGTGGTTGCAACTAATTTTCTAGTCGTGCCAATAAAGGAGTTTTAAAAAAAATTGTGCCAGGAGATTGCAAATGTCTAATACAGAAAGTCATTTACGTTAAAATAATGCAACATGCATATCGCTTTTTATGGAATAGTTAGATTATATTCCATTACTGCCAACTCTAAATCAATTCCGATTTTTAAATGAACAACTCTCAACACGAAAAACACAAATTTTAGTTAAGTAAAGTTATTTGTATCATAGTGTTCATTGTTATTGTATACTGTGAAGCGTTGTATATTTCATTATATGCCATGCATTTTTAGTTTTATTTAGTATTTTATTTTTTTACACAGGCTGCAAAAAACAAGAAAATGCACCATTTTTTCACAGTCAAAAACCCCTGTTAATTATATTAGCCCTTTATACTGCAAAACAGAGCGCACACTTTTATAATATTTAAATGTAATTTTTGATCGTAGCAAATAAGCCCAAGCAAAAAATAATCGACTTATACTGTGAATATACAAAAAAACAATGAATTAAAATTATATTTATATAACCAAACAATGAGCAACTTAATATTTAACAAAGTATTATAGTCAGTAAAGAAAGTACAAAATTTTAAATGTATAATATTTTTGTACACAAAATACAGAATAATTTTTTTTTTTTAGAAAACTGATGCTTTCATAAAAAAACCAATAATTACAGCAGCAATTAAAACACACTCTTAATGCATACTTTATATCCATATTTATGTATTCAAAGTAGTTTTTCTATAAAATAAACATTTTTACGATTGTAAATAAATATTTTTTTTAATAATTTAACTTGAGTTTACCTATCAAAAAAAACTGTTTTATTCTAATTAAATAGAAAATGCAAAAATGAATTTTCTTTCGGAAACATAAAAAAATCTTCTTTTTAGTTTTAAAGTTACTAGTATAATAAATACTAGAAATAGAGTCTGATATTAATGTAAAAGATTGTATTTAATAAAAAAAGAGTTTTGAACACATAAAGTGTTATAAAATCATGTAAATTTTCATACCGTGCAACATGATTAATTGAAATAATGCAGATTGAATTGTTATTGCTACTTAAAAAATTATAGCAGGCAGTAGAAAAACATTAAAAAAGATAAAGCATTTTGCTGTCAAATGCCGTCGACACAAAACAAGACAGGGTCTAACATGATTGCAAAATAAAAACAAGAATTATAAATTTTACATGGATTGATGCAAATAAAATGTCAAAAAATATATTCATATAAAGAAATATATAAATTTTGTGTAATTAATCCTTGTTTTGTATAAACCAGAGTCTGGTATGACCAATGAGGAAACAAAAAATATTTATTGCCTAATATTCTAACTCAAATATAAAAAATCAGTTATCTTACTGTAAAATATCCACTATGGAGTTAGATTATAGATAAGCACTATACGGTATGTTGAGAGATTACTTTAGTCTCACGTACACTATTCCTTATAGTGTATCGTAAGTGTATAGCAAACTTCATATATAAGTGCATATCTTAATTAAACATTAAAAAGGCAAAACTCGCCAAAACAAGTATGCAACAATGTTTATTGTGCAGATAATAATCAGAATGGCTTGCGTTCTTTGTAAGAAACAACTTACAAAAGTTACAAGATAAAGAATTTGTAAATTTAGACACACATATAGTTTGGTTACCCGTTTAGATTTACGCGAAATACAAAAATGTAAAAAATCAAGCTGCAATATTTCTTATATGTGCATTGATTCTGTGTTTATATTTTGGCTGTCATGAAATCATTAAAACAAGTTATTTGATTAGTACCGGGGTAGTTAATTTAATCTGTAACTTTTTGGACAATAATCTTGATCTTTACGAATTTTAATCTAAACTTTTTGGATTTTAATCTGGAACTTTTGGATTTTAATCTGAAATTAAAGGAAAAAAATCTGGAACTTTATGCATAACAAAAACGAATTTTAAACCAGCCATAAACAAGCAAAAGCTTCTTATTTTGATATATTTAGATAAAAAAATCATGTAAGTATGTATTTGTGTCAGACTTTTACATTGGTATTTGACCTAAAATCAAAAAAAAAACTGTAATTTTTTATTATTGACTCCTAAAGTCATAAACACATACGCTTTTGTATTGCAAAAAAAATCTAGATATATTTTAAAACAGTTTTTGATTAAAAGCCAAAAGGTTTCAGATTATAATCCAAAAATTTATAGATTAAAATCACAAAAGTTCCAGACTATTGTCCAAAAAGTTACAGATTAAAGTAAAAACAAGGTGCCAAATAAAAATGGCATATGCAACTATACCAAGTTTTTTGATGACGCGATGTGTCTTGCAATTTTACTACGAAACCCGCATATAAAATATGTTATCTATAGACAAATTGTTGTTTTTTTTAACTATCAAATTATCACGTCTGTATTTACCCATATTAAGATCACTTGCTTCGCTTAATTTGTATATTTTTACAGATTTCCCATTAAGTATACATTTTATAATTCTTAGACCAATTTATATACCGCAAAATGTGCAAAATCGCTACACTTACAATTTCCGCATAAATCAGGTTTTATGAACAAATGGCACGTACTTTTACGAGCTAATTACTAAAAGGCGGAATCGACAACAATCGATCTTCATATCCAACA
>JAQFYM010005605.1:0-12988 GCA_034694785.1 Agrenia bidenticulata
ATTTCATGTTATTTTAAAAACTATAGTTGATAGCCCATGACATGAACAGGAGGCTATAGTTACGTGAAGTGATGAATTCATGAACTCTGGATCCAGCTTAAATAAACACTAATTAGTTATGAGTATAGGTTTTTTTCAAATATATTTTCAAACATTCTGTTAGAATGTTAGAAATGAATTGAGTTTTTTTTTATAATCATAGTTATTATTTACAGTTGCAGTATGAAAATTATTAAGTTTGGGTCTCGAAGGGCCGATGCTCAAGGCTGGTGCCCTGTTGTCTAAAAAGAAGCACCGGTCATGGTAATTAAGTCCTTTGATACTGAATGAATTTTTAATTGATGATTAGCTTCCAACTTACCAGATTGTGTTCATGTATACCCAAATGCGCAGGAGTCCGTTGATCGAAATTGTCATTTATGATTCCAGGAGGCACGAATCCAGTTACCGGATCAGGCTTTGGGGTTTTGTATACATGTGTAACAGTGTCGTTATTTCGTGGTACTTCAGTTACCTGATCCGGTAGTGGAACTGGGTATGGAATCCCAGCAGCAAAACTTCGTAGGATGATAATAAATATCAATTGGAAGATCAATGAAATGAGGTTCATGATTGAAGTTCAGAAATCAAGATTCACACACTATTTTAGTTTGTCTAAAAATAAATAAACTTAATATATATCTTGCTATTTCATGGTCATATATGATTTCTTAAATTTTAATTACAATGAGTCATATAACAATGAAAGACATTTACCATCCCTCATTCATTAATTTTATAAAAGTATCGATTGTTTACAATATTCTCACTAAAACATTTCATTGTTTAGTGTTTAAATAAATCAAGCGTATGATTTGACCTTATTAAAGTTTCTACAAACTGGAATTGATGACTCAATGTGGGAAGTTTCGATCAAAGCTTCCAGTTAGAAAACTAAATAAATACCTGATGAAAAAATACCATATTTTTTTAATCCATGGAACTGAAACCTTTTAATCACATCAAATATTTTTCAAGAATTTTATAATTGTTTGGAACATTTGAAACTCAGAATATATTTTATCCAAATAATAAAAGTACAGCTCAGTATAATAATGATTAATACGAATAACTCAAACACACACAATTAGAGAAAATTTCTTCTTCCTCCGATGTAGGTAAGTCTCATTCTCTGAACGGATTAAAAGTAGATTTGAATTTGAAGGGTACAAGTGGGAGGAGTAGAAATGACAGGTACGAATAGATTATTACGGTTGGGAATGATATTTTATCTGGAACGGTATTACCTGATGGGATTTTGGGGAGAAAACTCAAAAGCCTTATGAGATGGGATAGGATTCAAGTAGGATTACTCATAAATACTGCTCTCGTAAGGAGAGGCAGATTGAACGTTCATGAATTTCGTGAGTCTGTTCGGTCCGATTTCACTCACAAAAATAGTCCGTCCGTCCGATGATACGGCGATATCATGAGGGGAGATGAAGGACCGGCTTGACGTCCAGGTATCAAGTACTTGCGAAGTTTTCCAATCTATTGTAAGTCCCTGCGTCACTGCTGGAGAGGATCCAGCTCCATTTACCCCGTACAATCTTCCGTTTCCTAAACAAAAGTAGAGGGGAAATCTTTATATTATATGCACCTAGGAATACTTTTAAGTTAGGTGTAGAAAAAATGTATCCGATAAATCCCTGAGAAAGCCATTTGTACGAAACCTCATTCAAGCTCCTGCCATTCATTCTTACCTGAGTAGGCAATGCCAAAGATTCTTCCGACGTGGATTCCATTCGTGACGGAAACAATTTCGCCGAATTGCTGAGGGTTTGTGAGTCCAGCATTAATACAAAGGACTCTCCTATGCTCTCTATCAGCAATGCACAAGACATCCTCGTCCTCAATCAGGGCCAAACTGTGTGGAATAGCTAGAGCAGAGCCTTTGCCTTCAGCCCAAATCCAACCTGAAAAATCAACAAAATTGACAATCCTTAATTACAACTATCCACGTAGGGACTTGTACTTGTAAACTTGTAATGTCCACATCCAGGAGACCTTGTTTCCTTTTGCTAACCAGTGTCATTTCATAGTGAAGGAAAAAGTCAATGGATTCCACTCCATCAATTTTTAAACATGCTTTCTCTACAAACCTTCCATCCACTTCTCGTGTAAACGATACTCAATTCGAGGAAATTGCCCAGTTAACCGGAATAGGAAACGAAATCCATGTGGTACATGTGTTTTAGAGAGCAAAGGTCGTTCGGAATTGAAGGCTTCGTAGCATAGTATGAAGGGATATGGTGCAGGAATTTTAGGAATATACTTGTGTGTATCGAGTAAGAACCTATCCTCGTAAAATCCGAAATCCTTTAGAATACTAAAGTCATTCCCATACCCATTTGCCCTAATAATAAAATAAAATCTTTTACCTTCGTCCCCAAATTTTGCAAGGAATTTCCCCTCTTTAGAATATTTCATTATCCGGGAGTTGCAGTATCCATCTGCAACGAAAAACACTCCAGATTTGGCGATTGCTACATCAGTTGGTTTGCAGAAGTGCTCATTGTCTGTCCCTGGGACGAACGGTTGGCCGATTGTCAAGTCGGGTTTATCCGCACCGGGTAGAAACTATACCATAGAAGTGCAAGAGAAATTTAGGAAACAGGTATTACCAATACACAATTACACGAACACTTACCTTGAAAACTTGATGCAATGCTACGTCGGTCAACCTGGGAGAAAATATGAATAAATTATATTTTGTACCCGACTCTACATAATTCAGTCGCTTATCATGCATACCAAATACTATTATTTTGATCGATAGTGATCCCATGGGGCATGTAGAATATATTTCCACCCCAAGAGGCGAGGAGTTGTCCAGTTTTCGAATCCAAAACAACTATAGTGTCCTCCTCGATGGGACCCTCTTCTTGTCTTTGGTAATGATTGGACTCATTAAAGGATCTAAAGTAAAATTCATTACATTGTGTCATAATGGTTTCCTATTTAAATCTGAACCATATTTTTAACAAAGAAAATGATACTAATAATATATACGTATCATGGACAACTAACCCTCCATCCCACATGACAGTTCCTCGATGGAAAACGACGGGATTGCCTGATTTGTCGACATCCACTCCAGAAATCTGTCCTAAATCGTATTCCTCCAGAGGCCATCCTTCAACCTCCTCAGGGTGGATAGGATCTTCACCAATCTTGGGGTAAAATGTACATACTTTTTCTCATCTTAGTAATAGTAATAATAATGCCATAGAACTTTGTAGAATATAGCTAGGACGATTCAGTACCAACTCTATTAGATATTACATCCTAGATGAGAAGATATAACCTTAGAGGGAATTTATTTGCAAAGACAGCCCTGCTGGCTCTAGCTGTCTCTGTCTTTCTCAAAGAAAGAGAAACGAGCTTGAGATGAGGAGGATTCTCAACTATTTTCATGCCTTCGCATCTTTATTGCCTTATTTTCTTCCTCCCTTTGACTAACAAGAAACAACTTGTCTTCTCTTATTCTCCTGGAGACTGTGGAGCTCCAGGTATTCTGTTAAGAGATCCTCTTCCAGAGAAATAAACGGAGAATATTTCAAAGGGGGAGGCAACAGGAAGAATACAAATAGAATGTGAAGTTAGTTTCAACTTTTTTTGCAACCATTTCAGTTGATTTGTTTCATCATTCTCTTCCATTCACTTTCTCTCTCTCTCTCTTATCTATCATAACTTTTAACCTTTTGGAGTTACGGTTATTATTGGATCGTTAATTATTACCAAGAACTGACGATTTCTTTGTCTTTTTGGGCTAGGATTGTAAGCTAAATGTATTGAATACCGAAGAAGACTGAAGTATTTTTTTAAAATGAGATCAACTTGAAATTGAATGTATTTCTCTAAAGAAATTAGAGCAATCTAAGCAGATAATTTTAAAGCATGAACTTCATCTCCACCTGACCTGACCTCTTTCACTTGAGAGTGAGACATAATCTTCTATCTCCAGGGAAAGCAGTAAAATTGTCTCTCTCTCTTTCTCTCAAAGGTTTTCGTTTTATGCGGAAATTCCCATCTGAATAGTAGATTGTAAAGTAGCATATGTTCTATAACCTATTTCCACTCCTCCTGCACATTTTCCACATTCTCTCAAGGGTATAGTAAACATTCTGTTCAGTTATACATGTTGAATATTATAAAAATGCAAACTAGCTTTCCCTCATTCATGGAGATACATTACTATTTGAACATTCCAAAGACTCCAAATGGCCCTTAATATTTCCTCTCATAACTGTATAAAAAATTCCAGCTGGTGCTCAGAATCTAGAATGCCTTGAATATTGTAAGATATACGCTGACAGCTTACCTTCTCATCAAATTGTCGCTTCAGTAAAGCTCTGACATTATCCTCAGCCTTCTGAAAGTTACTCGAAGCGGTGGAGAAGACGAGGCAGGAAACGGCACAACTGACCACGAATGCTAAACTCGTCAGTCCAATCATTTCTCCAATATCGCTCTTACGTTTAAGGATATTAAAATCCTCTTAAATTCACCACACTAGCTCAATAATATCACCTACCAATCAAAGTTACCACAACTCTTCCTGAATAATGAACAAATCAAACATAGCTGGAACAACTTGTGATAATGTTAATGCTTCAATCACGAGATCTTCTCAGATATATAAAAAAATCCCTTCGTTTAGTACAATCTGTGGTATACCGGACTTTTATATCTCAATATAAAGTAACTCTAAAAAGAGTTATTTTCAAGTAAAAGATCAACTCAATCCAAAATCCGTCACTTAAAATCAGTACTAGTTGAAGCGACTAAAACGCATTACTGGAGCAGCTTGCAAAAAATATTCTTCTTGTACACGGAACCACTACTTGAGTTGTAGCTGCTTGGAGGACGCTTGACTCACTTATGATGCTGAGCTTGGACTTTGGAGGTTGGAGAGATAAGAGAAAGTGTGTGTGGGTGGACTGAGTTCCTTAGAAGATTTTAGTGACAGCTGTTGAGTATTGCTTTCTCGGGGTGGACTGACTGACTGAAAGTAGCTGACTCTGTAGGATACCGATTCGGGATAACCTCCTGCCTCCCGGAGTGAAAGCATTCCTGGAATATCCATATACATAGACGCACTTACTTCTTTGCATGTAAATCGGAGGCTAACACACCAACGGATACATTCTTCTATTCATCTCCATCCTACTGGAGCTATAGTGTACATAGAGGGAGAGAGGTGATAGTTGATCGTAGTAGTTGGTAGTGGTGGTACTGGTGGTGGGGGCTTATTTTGCCTTTTTCTCCAGCATGAGCTTTGGAAAGTCGTAACTACCATGCTCCTACTATTGGGTCAGTGGAAAGAATGTTGGAGAAAGCAAGTAGAGGGATAGACTTTTAGACAGAGAGATTTTCATGACGGCATAGTTCGTACACAAGCTAGATTCATGGTACGTAGGTCTGGTGATAGGTCGGATATGGGCTTTGCCTTGCAAGTTTTACTTGCAGCTATTCTACAGGGTTTGCTAGGATATTGAATGGAAATAGAAACTGGAAAGAACGACGCAACTCACTTTTTGTGTATATATATAGTAGTAATTGATTTTCTCCCATCCTTTCCCTAAAGCCAGATTTACTAGATACTTAATCTATATTTATAAAAGATGTGTTTGTTTAATACCAAGGGCTGACACTTTCTAGTATTTGTTCAGAATTGGGTTATGGGAAGATGCTTTTTTATTTCTTTTTTAAAGTCTTAAGATGGGAAGAGACTGTATATTATATTTATGTGAGTCTTGAGTTTAATTGAGTTAGAATCAGAGTGTACAAATGTTTTTCACTGGATGCCAATTGCCAGTGCTCGGTCTTTTTGTAGTATGTAGGACTTTTAAATAATATGTTAGCCTGGAAAGCTGTATTATTATGGAGTTATTCAAGTATGATTCAAGGGAAGTTATTAAGTATGTTTCGTTCCAATTAGTCGATTTATTGATCCAGAAAAACTATTTTACTCCGCTTTTGTTATATCAATCAGGACCTTCAAGTAAAAGTTCACTGAGGTTTTTCTAGCTTATTAATTTTGTATCTGAGTGCAGGATACAATTATAGTATTCCCTTAGGACAAAGGTTAAAGTTTGTAATTGGATTTCCCAAAGCCATTATGTCTTTCATGCCTGCAAAAAGGATTTTTGTCACTGGGGAGTAGAAAATAAACATGTTCATAGAAAGAAGCACTGCTGGGTCTATGTTTTTCATCAAGTCTTGAGTCTTGACGTAAATATGGGAATAAAAATCAATAGTTTCGAGTTGGGTGGCGGAAACCATACGTCTCTCCAAGAAATCTCCGGTTCTTATTTCCCATGAATAGAAACATGGGAAAAATCAATTTATGAACGTTCATCAAAAATACATATACCTTTACCTCTTTTCACACCTGACTATACAGCTCCCTTTTCACTATGTTCACATGCATTCACAGTGATTTTATTACATATGTGAAGTCCAAAGAAGTAAATACTGTATAGGACGTCGTCGGGCCCGTGGCAACTTGAGCGATCCATTTAATGCCGACTGTTTAGGTTTCTTGGTGATTCCAAGAGGTGACGGAAGATTGATAGATGGCTTTCCCATTCATACTCTACATACGAAAAAAAATTGGCGAATATTGAAAGCAATGGTGTTGCATGATTGAGGAAGTTCCTACTTTCTTACGGGGCAGAGAGTTCTGATATAATTTCGTGACTAGCATAAAAATGTTAGAGTGAAATCAATTGTTAATAAGTAAACGATGAAATAGATATAAATAACAGGTGCGTCTTTACGATTACTTGTGTGATGAACTTGTCAAATTTATTGCGTAATCATAAGCAGCGTGGACGTAATGACAAGAATTTAATACTTTTAACAATTTCAATTAGATCTACAATTATATACCGTTTGATTTATAAAGAGATTAGGTTCACAAAGGAAAGTAAACGTATTTAACATACCTTACTAAAGCATATTTTCCACTGTAGCAGGTACATGATTTTAAGTAAAAAAAATCGGGTACATGATTTTAAGTAAAATATCAAAATTCGTTGTTGTTTTCGATTCAACTCTACTTGCTAATTACTCTCGAACTACGTCGTCAATCTCAGATCCCTTAGTAGTGGACATGGCTTGGTTTAAGATGATTTTATATATCTGCTTTCACTTTTACTTTTCGTATCTTACCCATGTTAAACAAATAAAATAAAGATTGAAACAACGGTGAAAGTGAAAGTAGAAGGATAAGACCGATCATAGAACTATATACTAAATACAACCGATTAATGAATTCCAACACATTTGTAACGGTGCACTTCATATTAATCATTTCAAAGTTTTCGAGTTTAAAAAAATCTTAATTTGGCAGGCTGATGCTCGGAAGTTAAACATAAGCTACCCTTTATAATACAAATACAATATAGTTTTAGCGATAAGATGGAAAACAAAAGTGGATGAAAGTCATGAAGTCAGAATTTTATTCGGAGTTTTAAGATTAAATTCTTATTTAAAATTCGTTACAATCTCTGTGGAAATTGTGCAGTACAAGATGTCTATCAAAAGTACTCGACGATTCGTTCCCTAAATTTGGTTTCCTAATTGCTAATTGATTATCTCCAGATTGAAAACTGTCCACAAAGTCTAGCTGCTTTCTCAATGCAATGAATTGTTCCTCATTCTCTAAAACTATAACACGGTCCATAGTATTTTTCTCGATAACCCGTCGAGGCTAGAAACTCTCAAATCTCATTTCCTTATCTCTGTCTGTTATAGATTATCGATTATCATATTTCGATATTGCTTGTGTGTTTCATCCTGTTGACTATTAAATTGGGGTTTTTATTTGAGCTTTTCATTATATTCCTAGCAGGAACTAACAAACTAGTTTACCGTACTACCAACATACTGTACCTCAAGCTCAAACATGGTAATATTGTGTGTACCACATACAACTTATGGATTACAAAATCCATTATTTTCCCCTGCTAGTTCTGTACTAACGGTAATACGACCTTTTAAATGTTAAATATATTTAATACTAGAAGGTACTTGATCTAGATGAGTAGAACACTTATTTTGAAGTAAGTGAGTGCGGAAGACTCAGTGAAGAACTTCTGTCTTGTTTGGGTTTATGAGATTTTTTTGGGAATCGTTGTGGCTTCACGGGTTTGTTAAAAAATCCAACTCCTTGCGGCTGAGTCCACAGATAACCCGCACCCGACATGGTACAATATGCATTATAGTAGCGACCCGGAGAACTACAGAAGGACCAGTAAGGACATTTGCAGCGAAATTTTGTAGAAAATTCTTCCTTACAGAGCTCGTTGAAACCACAGATCCGCTAGGGAAAAAATTTCTAAGTTGGACTTTAATTCTTCAGATTTATTTAAGCAATTAAATTAATTAGGTGGACACAAATCATTGGAAGGTTACCTCCGACAGGTAGTCATTGACTGAATTATCGTACCGCTCCTTGTTTTTGGGGGATTTGCTAGGTTTCGAACGAATTGGCTTGGCATCGGGATGACTTTTGTTCATTGTGTTTGGGAGGCTGGCAGCCAAAACGGTAATTGTAATGCAAAATAGGAGAAAGGAAACTCTTAGAAAGAAAGACATACTTTTTCAATCGTATTTGGCAAGGGTGGGGAGGAAGGTGACAGAGAGGATTTCAAAATTATTTTAAGAACATTTAATCAAAAATAAGGAGTCACGGAATTTAGATTTTAGTTTTAAGTTTTATCGTAAATACAGTATTTTGTGATGTTTGAAAAGGGAAAGTAGAACTGTGTGGTGTGATCAAGAACTCATTTCACCAAGGTTATTCATGCGCATGCAATGTCCTCTTTCCAATCTAAAGGCATATTTTCTCCGAAATTCGACGGAGAAATTCTCGGAGCTTTCACTAGAAGTATTTTTGTAATACCCCGATGAGTATGTTATTTATGTTGCTATTGTATATATAGATGTATATGCAAATGGAAAAACTTTTTATTCCGTTATTAGTTGGATAATTAGTTCCGTCCGTTTATAAATGCCATTTATTGTCTTTAAAATAAATCATACAACGCGATACATAAACTCTCCATTTTCATCATAGTAACTTTCACCTCTCCTGAAGACAGCACCAGGTTGCCTCAATTCTTGAGGAATATCGATATGATCAATGTCTTCAATAGTTTTTTCTCTGACTGTGACCGGTTTCTTTTCAATAAAAAAAGTTTAAAAAAGTTAGAATTTTCTATGCAATTAAAGACAATTATCTAATGACTAATTCAATAACATAAAACATACTTTATATTGTGTAGCCGGGCTATAGGAATTAGAGTTTTCCTTTATCCCGTTGTCAAATTTCTGTTTGTACTTTGGTATGTTATGATAATTCAAATAATCTTCTATTTCTAGCACCCTTGTTGGACCCTCGGACATACCAACATCAGACAAAGTAGTTGGCTTTACTTCCTTTTTCTCCTCCAGATTTTTCAAATATTCTATTTCTTGGCTCGGACTAGAATCTTTGTTGGAGCTTTGCTTAATCCTCGATTCGAACTCTGAAAGTGTCATCCGGTGTTTAGAATTAATGTTTAGCTGCTTCAACTCTTCAGAAGCTACTCGCCTATCTTTAACCATATAAGAATCCCCTACTCCAGGATTAGGATCACCCGAAATTACAGCGGACAAAGCCATAAGCTCATCAGTTGGGGAGGGTGATGTCGTATTGACGGGGGTCACTAGACGAGCAAATTCTCCTATAACTTTCGGAAGCTGACTTTGAATTAATAATTTCTCATCATTCGGCCCGATTGCACCGATATTCAATGGGATTTGTTCCCTCATTTTCATTTTTTCTTCCAGGTCTGGATTCATAGGTATATCTCCGGATTTGATTCTTTTAAGCCTTTCTGCAACGTTGAGGTCATGACTCTGTATTTCTTTCAAGGATTTGGCACGAAACGAAGATTTAATTATGCCCTCAGCTCCTTCTGGAGTAACAGGAAAGACACAGGCTAGCGCTTCCGGCGTCCATTCATTGGGGTCAGACTCGTGCAAAAACCGTATTTTTTCTTTCTCAGCCCAAGTTAGCACACTAACTTCTTTTTCGGTCAAATCTCGAAAATGTTTCCGAAACATTTTTTGTCGTCGAAGGTTTTGATCCAGATTTTTATAATCTCTGAAAATGCAATCAAAATTGTGCAATCAAAGAGATTATGTTAAACTATGACTTTAAATGTACTTATACCTTTGATAACCTCCCAAAGCATCGTCGAAGTTAGCAAAATTAGACTCAAGGGAAGCGTCCGTTCCAGTTCTATTGAATTCTTCTTGTACATTTTTTTCCATCTCAGACATTGTCTCCCTTATTTCGCGTCTTTCTTCTTCCCGGATCTTTCTCGTATTCTTTACATTTGAAACTGAAATATATTAAGACATCGTTTGAAAACCCAAATTTCCCCTGCCTCCATTCTACTTCTAATAACATACACAGACTTTACTAATATTAGCTATTAATAAATAATTGGGGATAACTTTAGAAGCAAATATTTGCATCAAAACTCATGCATAAAAATTATTTTTACCCGTTACGCATATTCCTCCGACCAACCCAATAAAATTAGTAGACCATGACTCAATCCATTTACATTACATCTGTGTGACAGTCGAGTGAATAATTTTTAACTTACCAACGGGGATATTTTTCTTCCCATAATATCTCCGACCAGAGGCTTTGCTAGTGTTCAGGACTAGACCTCCAATACCCTTGATTAAGCCCCTGCAGGGTAACATAGTTCCGTGGTCAAATGGCAAAACCGGCTCCTCCAAAAATTGCTCCAAAACCAGGTAATTTCTGTAAATGTGCTGATTGATTTCTTCGGCCTGATAAAAAATTCTGAACACTAAGATTCAATGTTGCCATATTTCTAAGAATTTCGTAATACAAGAGCAGACAGATTTGCCTTTTCATACGTTTTGGTGTTCAGGTTGTAATTGTTTGCAAACGTAATTGTAAATCAACGTTTTAATTTTATTCTAGAACTAGACTGACAAATTGTATATTTCTATTTTAAAGGCAAAGTAACCGTGCTGAGGGCCATGTACCCGTACACAGCTCAACAGGTTTGTAAATTTCGTTGAATTTGCTCTGTCTTGGAAATCGAATTGTAACTACTTAAAAGAATTAAAATAAAACAGGAGGATGAGCTGTCATTCAACGAAGGAGATGTCCTGTACTTGGTGGACCAGTCAAGTTCAGATTGGTGGAAAGCTCGGTGTGGCCGAAACTGTGGGCTCATTCCTGCCAATTATGGTAGTTTTACCGCCTCTAATGGATAAATCTAAATACTGCAAACTTTTTCAATTCTGTTTACTTACTTTGAAGTCTTCAAGAATGATTATATAATTAAATAGTTGAGATGAAAATGGATACTCTTGAGAATCCAGTCCATGATGCTGCAAGACGAGGAAACTACGAGTTTTTAAGAGAATGTCTAAGTAATGGCGTTAGTTCAACTGGCTTAGATGCATCAGGCAGTAGTCCTATTCACTGGTCAGCTCGTGGAGGTCATTTAGAATGTCTTCAAGAACTCCTGAGAGTTGCCTCAAAGCAATTCAATAATACAAAACAATATATCAATGCACAGGTACTTAACTTAAAATGAACAACTTTCACCGTTTTTAATTTGTTTATAGTTGGTCATAATTTTTTCAGAACAAACTGGGTGACACGCCATTACATTTGGCTGCATGCAAAGACCATGAGAAAGTAGTGACATTATTACTAGAGAACGAAGCAAACCCACTAATACAGAACAAAGAAGGCCAAACACCTTTCGACTTGTGTCATGAACATTCGATTAAAATTGCCTTGAAAAATTGGGTTTACGTTCCTGGTGTGGATGAAGATGGTCTTGGAGAGCAAGACTATTTAGAAGATTCTGACGAAGGAGAACCTGACGACTCCAGGCTGTAGATTGAAAAGTTACACATTCAACTGTCAACATTCCAATTCCGAATCGAATTCATATTATGTGATAGTCACAAATACGCTTGTTGGTAATTTTAGGCTATCAATTAAGTAACATTAACTTGCCTGTATTCATGAAAAAGTATTCGGAGTATTCGCTCATTCAATTCTGTGTTGAGGCAATAATTGTATACCTTGTGGATTTATGCATAGATATTTATTATTTATATGATTTAGAACTCGTATTCTATGAGCATTTTTTTTAAATTCTTAGATTCTTAGACTTAGAGATAATCCTTTGTCTGCACATAATTTATGATGACTTTGCACCCGCGTGGTAATCTAAATATATTCTAAATCTATTATATTCTAGTAGCTAATTCTATGTTGTAAATATATCTAATGTAAATTTAGTACTTTCAAAACCATAAGGAGAACATAAATTAAAATACAGTTTAATTAATATACCGGTGACTGGAACAACTGCAAATTTCTATGTAAAATGAACTACGACACATACATGACATCACATTCATATCTGCAAGGTATCCCTAATTTTATAGCAAACAGAGCTTCATTAATTATTGCTTAGACAATAAAGACAATAGTGTGCGTGTACAATGTGCTTAAAATCAATAAACTATACAGGAATGGAACCTCTAGAAAAAATGTACAGTCTCAAAATGAAGATTTGAAGAAAGTAGACGCTGCTAGTATAAAGTAGTGAAAGCATAGAGAACCAAATAGTTAAATTCCACATGGTGAAAGTATCGCTTTTACCTTTCTTTCACCTGACACAAAAGATGAGATGCTAATTTGGCCTGAGATTGTTGAACAAGATGAACACGAAAACTTGGCAACACTGGATTTTAAATTTGTGTCCTAGTCCTAAGAACAGACCCCGGGAAACTTCTCTGCTTCTCACCACAACCAAGTTCACCTTCCACTTACTTCCACTCAACTCTAATCAACATCATTTGATAATTTGATAATCAAGTT
>JAQFYM010005606.1:0-12987 GCA_034694785.1 Agrenia bidenticulata
AATAATTTTGGCTGTCAGAAATTATTTAAAAATAATTTATTTATTTTATTACTAAGTAAAAAATGGAATAGAAAGCTAGACTAGCAAATTGGTATAAGTTATGTCACGAAATCGAGTATTTGAACATTTGAGCTGACTAGTTTGTAGAATAAACCTTTTAAACTTAATTTACGTTAAGTTTGCTACGTTAACTGTCTTTAATGCATATAACATAAAATTTTTGCATTTTAACAGTTCTAAGTTAGCTAAATAGAATTATATATGGTACTTGGATCTGTATTTGCTAGTCACACAAAGAAATTGTATTTTTATTTTATTGTAGTTTTATTTAAATATTTATGTGTTTTGCCTATTATTTTGTATCAAGCATACTATAAACACGACAATGGTTAATATAAATTAGTGATTTGCACTATACGGTATAGTATGAGATTACTATACACTTACTAACACTATACCGCTTAGTGTATAGTAAGTTTATAGTAAGTGTATAGTAAATTCATACATTTTTTTACATCCTAAATAGACATTAAGGAGCCATTCGGAAAATTATCCATTGAATTTTGTAGTCCAAATTAAGGGGTAAAAAATTCCATTGGAAAAAATAATTCCATTGGCATTTTTTTTAGTGTCAAATACTGATTTTCCTATGGAAAATTTTTTAGTTCTATTGGAATAAAATAATGAAAAATTCCATTGGAAAATTTTCCGAATGGCCTCTAAAAAGCTAAAACTTGCGGTAAAAGTCCAGTTAACCCCCCTCCCTTAAATTGGGGTAGAAGCCAAAATTTTCCTAACTAAAAGATCAAAAAAGATAAATGGGGATACGATCAGAGGCTAAAACTAGTAAAAAATAGTTGTTTTTATATAAATAATAACCCAAAACCTAACCTTAACTCTAACCCTAATCATCTGCAACCTTCAAGCTTATCTTTCAGAATTGTTGATTAGGAGTGATCTGTTATGACAAAGGGTAAGGTTAGGGGATAGGGTTGTGGTTAGGGTAAGGGTTGATTAATTTAAATATTGCAAACGTTGCGTATTTATTTTATTTTTTCTTTCTGTCTATATGAGCCTCTTCCCCATTTAGGCCTTAATTTTTTGCCCCAATTTAAGGGGGGGGGGGCTTAACTAGACTTTTACCAATGTTGCAAAACATTAATGCAGACAAAGCATATCAAATTGAAAAATTAACAAAATGACTAGCGCTTATCATATAAAAACGACTATAAAGTGTAAAAAATGGGTATTTCTACATTTAAAACCATATGGAGTTTGTTGCCCCTTTAGCTTCACGCAAAATGCAAATGCAAATGAATGTGAAAATTTAAAATAGATTACTTATGACATATAAATTGCGTTTTTTGGTTAGATAATTTTGGCTGTCAGAAAATTATTTAAAAATTATTTATTTGTTTTATTACTAAGTAAAAAATGAAATAGAAAGCTAAACTGGAAAATTGGTATTAGTTCTGATAAGAAATCGAGTAGAGTTATAGTTGAGCTGAATAGATTGTAGAATAAACCTTTTAAATTTAATTTACGTTAAGTTTGATACGTTAACTGTCTTTAATGCATACAGCAAAAAATATTGCATATTAACAGTTCTAATTTAGCTTAGCCTAATCATATATGGTACTTGGATCTGTATTTTCTAGTCACACAAAAAACTTTTTTTTTTATTTTATTGTAGTTTTATTTTAATATTAATGTGTTTTGCCTATTATTTTGTATCAAGCATACTATAAACACACCAATGGTTGAACTAGAAATGTATCTTTCTATCATTTTTTTTCCTTTTTTTCTGGTATATTTTTTTGCATTTAGCTAAAAGATCACTGTTAACCTTATATAAGTTAAAATAAACAGAATACCAAAGCAGAAGGTTCTGGTAACAAATTATTGTATTTTAAAAATAGATCAAACAAAAACAAACAACAGTCAAAGACACTATAAATTTTATAGTAATTTTACTATACACTTACTATACGTATAGAACTATACCGTATAGTAAAAACTACGATCCCTAATATGAATGTTTCTTTTATCATTTTTAATCATTTTTTTTCTGGTATATATTTTTTTCATTTAGCTAGAAGACCACTGTTAACCTTATTATGGGGCAAAAACACAAAATACCAAAGCAGAAGGTCCTGGTAACATAATAATGTATTCTAACAATGAAATAGATCAAAATATACGAACAAAAGTCAAAGATACTATACAATACATAGTAATTTTACTATACACTTACTATACACTTATTATACGTATAGAACTATACCGTATAGTAAAAACTACGATCCCTAATTTAAACATAGGCTGGTCACACATGATTTGTGTATAGTATTTTGCATTACTCTACTATCCTATTTAAAATACCAAATACTCAACTCCAATCATACGTACACATGAATAATGTTTTAAATAGTTGTGTCTACCAAAAAAATCAGCAAATAGATGTAAGTTTTTCTATTTTGGCAAATAAAGACTATTATGCACCCATAAAAGCCTGCTAAAAGGGCTGAACACTATGAATAGAGCAAAGTATGCGTGACAACTCACATATACTATAATTAAAAAACTTTAATCATGGGTTATCTGGGCAATGTGAACAAAAATCAAAAATCAAAAAACAAATAAAAATTAAGTTGAATTTTGTGTAAAGATGCTATACACCAGGGGTTCAAACTATTGGTCAATTGGTCAATTTTCTTTTTCTTGCCCTTATTTTGACCAAAATGCAAAAATTGAATTTTGCCTTAAAATACCATTAGGAACCATAAGCCGCGTGAAATGATTACTTAGGGGTAAATATTTCTTAGATATTAGTAATGGTATCGTTTTTTGTACCACACTTGTACATTACCCTCTGAAATTGAATTCAGAAATCGTACTTACTCTTTCTTCTTGCTTTATTATAAATAAGTATTATAAAACGAGAAGTAATACTGGGTATAAAGGTTATTATATGGAAAAAAAAATATTTATTTATAATCTTTTTCGTGTTTTGATCATTTTATTGTATTTCGAAGAATGATTTATTTAAATTGACCATTTTTCGAGACCCTGCTATACACGATCGACATAAAAAAACCGTTTATGCTGTAAATTACCAGTTTCTTATGATAAAGTTGCTTTAAGCCTTTTTGAAGTTTATTAGATCCTCATTTATAATTTTGACGATATAAAACAAATTCTAAAAAAATTAAAAATTTCAGAAGCACAATTGAACAAAATATCACAAAAAATAGATATGCAAGCTAAAAAATATGTTCGGCTGGTACAAAACCCAATATAATACCCATCCTTGCTGTCATATTCTATGGTTTATAAAAATTATATTTTACTGTTTATATATTTTTAAATCTTAGAAGATAAGATAGTAAAAAGCTGTTTAAAAACAAGCATTTGTTTAGAATAACTATTAAAAATATATTGAAATTTGTTATAACTTATTATTATATTTCATTTCATATCTGAATCTTAATTCTTTTTTTAAAAAAAGATTTTCTATCTGGTTATACGAGAAGGTTACCAGACATTTTTTGGTCTACATAAGTGTATTTAAAGTTATTATTCAATTGTATTTACTGTTTTTATGTACTTTCTAATGGCCCTTGTTTTTGCAGATAAGTAACATTTACTCTAGCGACTTTTATTGTTATACTAGACTTATCACTGAAAATGTCATATTAATGTAAAATTAAATATTATATATAATTGGTCAAATATAAAAAGAATCTTATTTTTATAATAAAAAGGCTATTCTCATTTTCCTTGACCTAAGTTAACAAAAATATGACGAGTAAAGGAAAAAATGGGAACTCTTGATATACTTAGCAAACTATAATTCTGAACACCTCGACCCAACCAATTAAATATTTGGTACATTTTCGAGTCAGTTTGCCTAAGTACAGTGTTCTTTGACACTTTTTTGTTGTTTTATTTTAATGCTGTATATTTTTTCTTCTTACTGTTTTGTTGCAATAAATATAAAGCTTAAAAAACAGGCTGAGAGTAAGTGGGTAAAAATGAGTAAATTTGGGTAAATAAAAAAACAATACTTGCTCTTTGCGTTTACTATTTTCTACACCGCAAATGCCCAGAGCTAAAGAGTATTGTGTAGAGAGTGCTCAGCCTTACTTTAAACATTTATATTTCTGGAAACAAGTTTTATATTTAAATAAAAACTATAAAATAAATGGTTAAATGAAAAAAAAAAAACTCTTTTTTTTACAGATATACGCACAAATGCCATCATGTTTACAAGAAATTGCATAAATACCTTGCTAGATAAAAGTGACATATACAAATAAAAATGGTATAGAACTAAATCCAACAAAGCATGACATACATGAAAATACAGAATAATTGCAAACATTCTTAGTTATGCATTATATTGATTCATTTCTATAGAAGATGACTAAATATAAGCGGAAATCTTGTATTCGTTCTCTAAAAGATAAAATATGGCTGCGATTTTACTTCAAATAATATAAAAGCGTTAAAGATGTACAGTCTATGTTATTTAATTATCGTCTATAATTCTTTTAAGTCAATTTAAAGCTCATGTGCAACCAAATACAGTAAAGTGATATCATTATTATAAAAACAAATTCAACACCTATAAAGTTTATAGTAAAGTAATTCATTTTTTAATATCTAGTCATGTTAAATTTAATTCAATAAGCATTTTTTATAATCTCAATTCGGGAGATTTTAAACTTTTTGGCGTAAAAGCAATATCAAAGAATTATAAATAAACAGAATACTTAATAAAAATAATAATACCTGTGCTAATTTACAATTGACTCTCGTACCAATATTCGTAGTACTTTTCAATTTAGTATACGACGATATATAATTAGTAAAATATTGTTTAATTAAATTTTATTGTTATACTTTCTTTATCGGATAGTTAGTGTGTAAAATTTATTATCTAAGAGAACGATATAAGATGTTCTCTTATATTACGTCATCCTATCTGTATTAAGTCAATAAAATTTATCCACAAATATTAATTTATAACTATTTTACTATTACATGTGTCTCATATCTTTCCGATAGAGTTCTCTATAATTTTACTTTTATAATCATGTTCATATTGACCAATTGGGGCAAAGTTATCGCTTATTTGTTTTAATCAATGATTATCTATGCAATTCTTTAAATATAAATTCTGGCAATTTAAACCCCTACTTGTTATGAACAATCATTTCTTACACCAGAAACTGGTAACATTATTTATATTGCTTTCATGTGTTTATAGTGCAAATCTAACTGTAAAAACAAAAAGGGGTGTTCCTCACTTAACAGTTGAACAAATCACAGCAACAATAACAGAATTACAAGCAGAAGAAAAAGAGAGGATGCATACATCAGAAGAAAAAAAAAATAGTTGCTATTTATGAGAAACTATATGAAATATATAAATATAGTCACCCCCACTCCAGTAGGAAATGTCAAGAACTTGTAGAACATAAAAATACGGAAGAGATATGCCAGAAGCAAAAGGAAGAAATAAGCGATATACTAAAAAAGTGGTTGGCAATATGTCCTGAACTAAGCGATACCACAAACAAAAAAAAAGAGAACAAAATTATGGAACAAGATCAAAATGACGATCAAAAGCTAAGTGAAGTAATCTGATCATAATTTGAGTATAATTGATCACCAAAAGAAATAATTAAGTTTATAAGTAATAGAAAAATAATTAAAAACTGAATGAAAAACTTTTATTGCAATAATTATGATCAAGGGTGGAAAAATTGTCAACCCGCGTGTGCTAAAACGCGGGTAATTACCCGACCCGCAACCCGATTTTTTAAAATTTACCCGACGCGGGTTATGAATCATACACAAAGGTGATGAAAAATGTTAACCCGCGTGTGCTAAAACGCGGGTAATTTCCCACCTCACAACCCGCTAATAGCCTACCCGACCCGCTCGGGTACCAGCCTTGTCCATTAGTTTTTTGTGTATTAACTATTTACAAAAAATTTGCCTTTTTTTGCATACCACTGCAATAAAACAGCGGATTTTTTTCTATTAATTTTTAATAATATTTTTAATAAGAAAACTTTTGTGACCCTCTTTTGTGCATTTACCCGCGTTACCCGACCCGCAACCCGCCTATAGCGCACCCGATTCGCTCGGGTAGTACTCTTGATAATCATGCTTACATATTTTTAAAAGAAAGGGAAAAATGGATATAACAAAAATAAAT
This sequence comes from Agrenia bidenticulata, assembly GCA_034694785.1. Taxonomy (NCBI): domain Eukaryota; kingdom Metazoa; phylum Arthropoda; class Collembola; order Entomobryomorpha; family Isotomidae; genus Agrenia; species Agrenia bidenticulata. Next base: position 6,230 of record JAQFYM010005606.1, read on the forward strand.
TATAGCAATGCGTAAAAAATCACAATGCTGGTTTAAATATCTATGTATTGCATGATTTTTATTTTTCGTTGTTAAAACAACTTTAAATTTTAGCCGAGCCAATTATTTTTGGGTTTTTCTGTAGTATGATGAATTACACATAAACAAAAACGTTTCTGAAAAACTGTTGTTGAAAAAAATGACAAGGAACGTATTTAAAAAACGTTTTTTACAACATTGTACGCAATTACAGTACTAAATACACGACACAAACTAAAAAAAGTTTTTGGAAAAAAGTTTATGTAAAAATAAACGATATTGCAAAAACGTCTTTATATAAGGTGTTTGAAAACTACACAAGTTTCTTTCGTTGAAGAACGTTTTTAGTCAAAAACGAATATCAATTACGCGAAACTGACAGGGCCTTAGATTGGTTGAAAATTCGGGATGTTTTTATCATATGCTTATGGTCTTTTTATGTTAATAAGTTACACACACCGCCAACATTTTCTTATAACAAACAATTTTTGAAAAAATGTTTGTTAAACATTCTTTTTACAATAAACAGGGCATTTTAAAGTCCTTAATTTTTTTTTGTCTGTTATAAGCTGGCCTCTTTATTTACGGAACAAATGACATATTTATCGTATTTATCGTAAATAAAGATTTTTTTGGCAATTTATTTACGGGAAAGTAATAGAAAAATATTTTTGGGATAATTCAAATAGAGTTTTTATATTTAAATATTGTAAAAAAAAATATCACTATATATTCAGAATCTAAAAACTCAAAAAATTCCATAAAATGTATAATTTTATAATCTTTTACATTAAAAAGCAGTAATATAAATGATGCATTCTAGGTTTATGTTGTTTTTGTAAACAGTGGGGCAAAATCTAAAAACTCTAAAAATATTTAAGTAGCAAAAAAAGTTACAGGAACGCTTAAAAGAGTTCATTTTTTCGGCGAAAAAAAAGTTTTTACGTGGGAAGTTTTTCCAAATATCGTCTAGCGTGACCCGACAAAATGTCCGCGACAAAATGTCCGCGACAAAATGTCCGCGACAAAATGTCCGCGACAAAATGTCCGCGACAAAATGTCTGCGACAAAATGTCCGCGACAAAATGTCCGTGACAAAATGTCCGCGCGTAATGTCCGTGAAAAAATTTCCGCAACAAAATGACCGCGACGAAATTTCCGAGACAAAATGTCCGCGACAAAAATTTTCGGACAAAATTTCCGGGCAAAATGTCCGGACAAAATTTTTAGGGCAAAATGATCGAGACTAAATTTTTGTTACTAAGTGACCGAAAAATTAATTTTTCGGAAGCAATTTCTTAAACAAAATGGCAGCACAAAATGTTTCGGGTCAAGAACTTAGAGAGTAAATATCGAGACTAATGTATGAAAATAAAATGCGGGATAAAATGTTTAAAACAAATTTGCCCAAGATTACATTTTCCGATATGTAATTTTTTTAAAAAATTCCAAGCATAAAATTTGCGTTAAAAACCATGTTCAAAATATACACAATGTTTTATGGGGCAATTTGTCTCAATGAGATTCACTTATCGTAGTCCACGATGCTTAAGCAAACCCTGAATTATTTTTAGCCCCCTATTTTTTCTCGTTAATAATGCAACAGGCAAGAAATGAGCAAAAACAGAAAAATATATGCAGCCGGAACTAAAAATCGTATCCTGAATGAGCATGACCTATGAATTATACTGATACCCAAATAGCAAATATGCACGACCTGCATGTATCTCAAATTTCGCGGTGGAGAGAAAATATTTACAGTTTATATTATGTACCTTTTCGATGTCATTCGCCTTATAAAGGTAAGTCACCAAGTTTCCAAGAACATTAGGCAGACTTGTTTCAATTTTAAATAAGCAGAATTAAAAACCTAATGGTTATTACTGTACGAATAGTAATGAATAAGCTTTCTAGACTAAAGTCAAGATTTAAGAGAAATTTTATATAAAAAAAAGCAGAACTGGATATATAGGTTATTGAAAAGAGTCCGGCTGTCACTAAGAAGAATAAGTAATGGGATAACAAGTAGTAAAAAATGGTATAAAAGTAGGAAAGGCAATTCTTTTAAACAGGAATAGACAGGTTTGCAGGAAGAAGAAAACCTATTTTTTATAAATATGGGGTAGACGTCGGTTAATTTCGATATGCCCGGGCGGACAGGTATTACGTACACCAATAGTAAAAATGTAGTAATAGAAACAAGTGCGAGTGTAGGTCAGAGAATCACAGCTGCTTTGTCAGTATGTGCAAACGGTATAAAATTACCTCTATTACTTGTATACAAAGGCAGGACACATGGTCGTATTATATAAACATTTACTGCTCTGAATCCAATTATCCCACTAGCATAAGATATACAGTCCAGGCAAATCCTTGGACTGACGAAAATGTGATGATCTAGTAGATTGAGCGCGTTTTGTGGCCATTTATAACAACTAGATTCGATCCGGATGCCTATATGCTATGTATTGGTCCGTGTACTGACCCATAATTCAGCAATTGTTACTTGATTGTAGCAAGATACAATATTACAACATTGAAATACCAGACGGTCTTACAAGTCATGTGCAGCTGTTAAATTTAGCAATAAACATCCCTTTAAACACTGGATGAATGAAGAATGGGCATGATTGGATGTTTTTTTTCCCCGGCTGAAAGATGTGTTCAATAGCCCAAACGGTTGATGCATAAGGAAGCGTAGTGACGGATTAAATATTTTTTACTTTATCTATTACTGCAAAAAAATGGAAACAACGTATCCGAATAAAGAATTATTTAAATTTTATTCATTATTTTTTGTAATAATTAATATATTTTATAAAGTTTTAAAAACTGCTTAATAGTAATTTATTAGCTCATAACTTAAATTTTATATTTTTTGGTTTATTAATATTTGTAATACTATAGAACTTTTTATAATTATTCGATATATTTTTATTATTTTTATTTATTTGGTATTTTTTATTATCTTTTAGATATTAAACATTTGTGTATGCGACATGTAAGATCTACAACTAAAGTAAATAAATCAACTATACTCATGTATCTTACATGCTCCTGATCTCATAAATGTGTTTTTTACAGCGTCTATTTGCTAAGACAATATCAAATGCCCTGCTGCAATTGACTGACAATAATAATAAAATAAAATATATTGTGATAAATATATTATTTCATTATTTCTTTATTTTATATTGCATTCTTTGCATATAAGTATTAAAGTTTTGGTTCCGCTGTCTTTCCCTTAATCCAGCAATGTTGTCTAAATTCTATTAAAAAGTTTTTTTTAAAACGTCGTAATTGTGTATAAAATTGCTTTCTTTGTCTGTGGTGTTAAAATTGGCATTTATATACCTTTTCTTTTCCATATACATTTCATCTTTTTTTTCTTTAACAAGGGGGTACTATGAAAAAAAGGAATACGGTAATGAAGAACAGATTTTTTAGGAATAAATATGGTATGAATATCCGTTATTAATGTTGTAAATCTAAATTTTTGGTATGAAATTATTTTTTTTAAATTATATAGAATAAAATTTTTAGATATCATGTCAAAATTTTGTTGTCATAGACCAGGACCTTATAAAATGTTCAAAAAAAAAATCAATTTAGTAAAATATTATAAAATATTATTGTGGAGGCAAGATGTCAGATAAAGCATTTGATCATTTGTTATTAAACATACTTTAGATCTAGCTATCTATTAGTTTTTAATAAATTTTATTAAAGAAAGCAAGAAGGAATAATCAGTATGTTTTTATGACTAACACAGTGTAAAATACCTATACATGGTATAAATGGACACTTTAATTATTGATCTCTAGGTATTGGCAGTCATAACATTCATTTCACAAATTTTATGGTTTCTAATGGTATTTGTTAGGCAGATTTTAATCTTTGATTTACAGTCAAAATAAGGGCAAGAAATTGAAAGGTGAACATTTGACCCTCTTTTTTTGACCCATGACAACAAAATTATATTCTGAAAGTACTTTTTGTTACACATTTTGGTTTAGGCAATTTTTCAGGCTGTTTTTTTCGGACATTTTACTCTGAAAATTTATCAAAAGACAAAGTAGTCATAAATCTTATTTTTTTGGAATTACTTTTCGACCATTTCATGTGGAAGATTGTTGCATTCATGGGATTTTGTAACAGAAATATTACGCCGGAAATATAAACTTGAGCACATTTTTCTTAGAACTTTATCCCGGAAATTTGCAGTAGTAAATTTGGTTCATTCATTTTATATCGGAAAACTATTTTTTGCAAATTTGGTTGCGAAATTTTTTTTCCCTACATTTTTGTTACGAACACTTACGACCCCGAAATTTTTTTTACACCTTTTGTGCGGAAAATTTTATCTCGGGAATTTCATCGCGGACATTTTATCGCGGACATTTTGTCGCGGATATTTTGTCGCGGACATTTTGTTCTGGTAACGATATAACATATACAGAGCATATTTTGAAAAAAAAAATATATTTAAAACATAATTTGTTTGTACCAAACTGACCATATATATTTGCCTCGAATATAGTTTAATTCCATAAAGGAATACTAAAAAAACATTATATTGAAAGAAGTATGAAATTGCCAAAAACTATGAAAGCGTGTTCAATACAGAGCCTCATGTGCTGACAGTGTAATATTGCAATACAGAAAAATCAAGAAAAATAGTGTTTGATAAAAAAGCAACAACAATATTCTATGTAAAGAGTATTGTTTCACAGTTAATTTCTAAAGTTGCTTTGATGTAAGACTAACAACTATAGTTTACAGACCCCGAAACCCAGAGCTCGTTTTTTGCGCAAAAAAAAAAAACATTGGCAAGTTTCGGAGTCCCGGCTAACCCCTTTTGGGGGTTATAAAATTATGGCCTATTTTTTTCTTTTGTGCGTAAACATCGTTCTGGAAATATGTGAGATAATTATGCGCACCAGAAAAAGCCAAAATACAACGATTTATAAGACCATAACATATAATTGATAAAGTTTTACAACATTAAACCTAAAAAAAAAATATGATTTATATGGATTTTCTTTTAACCGTATCTTATAATGAATAAAGTCAGGAAGTCAGCATTTATTATAGGTCAAACACTAATTTATGTACCCTTAGAAATACAATTAGCGTGAACACCATACTAAATATATATTAAATGCGTACAACTTACAATATTTTAGGATGTGGATGTCCGCAAATTTAAGATATTTTCAGCTGTAGATTTTGCAGACTTACGTAATATTTTTTTTTTTTTGTTTCACAAAATATTAATATAATTGATGCTGTATAGTTGACATATCTACATGGAAGTTTTTATTAATACGTATTCTAAATGCCAAAGCAATGCAAGATATACTCTTAATGTATTACTTATAATCCGAGATCATAAAAAAAAAGAATCCCTTGACATAAACCTAATCTATATAAATTGACCGATTAAAAAAATGTAAAAATACATTTTAAGCCAACCATATTTGTAAAAATGTTTTCTAGTATTTTTCTTTAAAGTCAATCGTACAAACAATTTTATTAAAGTTTTTTCAAGCTTTTTGTTTTTTTCGGCACTTTTTGTTTTAAAATTCTTATGCTTTAAATGTGTGTAAATATATGCAAAAAATATGTTTTTGCCAAAAATAAATTATTATAGTATTGACTTTGCAACAAAACCACAAATATAACTTAAATATATATTATAGAAAAATAACAGTAAATACAACATTGTCTTTTTTAAAAATAATCGACGTCTTTTTTTAGTAAAAAAAGCAAAAAAAAAAAAAAAAAAAACTAGAATTATATTAAAATTTTCTAGAACACATAAAACATATTGAATAGCGAAGATAAAAGAAAAAATGCATATCAACTTTGTTTATGTCAATAGGTACGTAATAAATGTACATTAAGGATTAAGTGATTCGCCAGTATGTTGTTCAAAAATAGTTATAAATTAATGCAGATAGTAGTGTATATGGTATAACAAACAGAATAGACTTCCATTTGTCAAATTAATCATGTTTACCTGCAAGATTTTTTTTTCTGTTATTCTGCGTTCGTTCTTTTTTATACTATAAATCTGGAAAAGTAAAATACATTGTTTACGTTCTTATTTTTTAACTTAGATCACGTAAAACAGTATTTCTTTAGTTGTTTAACAGTAATTTTATCAACTTATTAGCAATATCTACAAAAATCTATGCACATATTAAGCCCCCAAAAATAGAGAGAAATTGTACAAATTTTAAGCCTCCATATCATAATGTCCATCTGAACCAAAACGGGTTATGTAATTATGTTAATGTTTGTTAATTATACATTGCCTTATTTATAGTTTGGATAATTTACGTTTTTTGTTTGTTTTTTATAATTATTCTTGTATTAATAAATGTGGCGCACTCAGAAAGTCCCCCGCGCCCAGCAAGTCCCCCGCGCCCAGCGAGTCCCCCGCGCCCAGCCCACCTTTTGGAAAATAATAGGGATCTAGCAAAAAACCAATATATGACAAAAATAAGTAAACATACATGAAGTATACCATAAATATCTATTTTTTTCAAAAAATCGTTATTTTTTAGTTTATAAATTTTATATAAAAGGAATTAAATTTTTAAAATAAAAATATTATTTAAAATAGTTTTTGTAGAATGAACTTCTAGAGAAAAAATTGCATTTTAAAGTGTGTTGTCGTTTTTTTGCAGCTTTTAATAGGCCCCAGAAGGTGGGCTGGGCGCGGGGGGGGGTCG
>JAQFYM010005607.1:0-12985 GCA_034694785.1 Agrenia bidenticulata
CATTTTTTTCATGTATTACAAACTGCATATTTTGTCGTATTGTACATATGTTTGTGCGCGACTAAAGCTTAGCAAAAAAAAAAAACTCTTTTAACACCTAGTATTACATTGTCAATAAAGATAATTAGTTTCAATATTTTTTTTTGATTGTAAAAAGAATCGATAACTGCATTAGTTTTTTAAATTAGATGTTGCTTCAATTTTATGCAAAATTGATATTGCAAAAACAGAGGAAAACAGATATAAGACCATTGTATATTTATAAATTATAATGTATATTCAAAACATTTGCAAAGCACATAAAATTTATAAATTTTTATTGGAAGTTTTTTATATTACACTGTCATATATTATAATTAATTTAAGATCAAAAACGGGATTTTAAAAAAAAAGTAATACATATTGAAAATTTAGCACGGATAAAAATTTACAGCATGATGACTAGAGAAAACCTAACAATACATGTTAAACGTGCAAAAGAAAGAAGTCTAACTATTACAAAGCATTCAAAGCATTTATACTACATGCGATTTCTGTTTTTTTTTAATTCTTAGCATGTGTATATAAACTTTCTTTGTCTATATATTTGCACCTATATTTAATATAATAGTACAAAAACCTTTTCTTATGTTTTTTACGCCGCGGAATAATTTTCAGTCTATTAATGTTGCGATTTATATTGTTTTTTACGCTTGATCAATAGCATTTTTTTTTACTTTTGTTTTTCGTACATTTTTAAGCGTACACAACATTTTTTTATTGATGTTATACTATAAAAGGCAGCATAAAATTTAAAAACAATACACAAACTTTTTAACATTATTCTAATGTCAGTACATAATTATATAATAAAATAATGTTATTTTGCTGTTGAATAGAAAAAGCATTTAAAACGCAGAAAAAGCATTTTAGAGAAAAAAAAGCAATTGCTGTACAAAAAATGCAAATGGTTTGCCTCAATGAAAACCTTTAACGGGGCTTTTTTTTAAATAGTGACCTGTTTTAAAAACAAAAAGATTATATTATAGATCAAAACGCACGACATAATATATCCTTATATTTCTTTTGTAAAAAAAAACTATATCGAAAACCATATAAAAAAGAAGCCCAGCCAACACATAAAGTAAATGTTTTTAATATTTTTATGTCTACAGTGGATCTAGCGACCGATTTTGTAAAACTATAAATATCTACGAATAAATTAGTTTTGTTGTAGAATACCTCAGTTTATATGCCAAAATATATTTACAAAACAATAAAAACGGAAAAACAATGCCTTGAATTATTTACCAAAAAATATCGTTTCGTTATTAAGTTTTTTTAAACTTACAATCTAGAATAGGCACGAAGTTTTGTAGTAAACTTTACAAAATATATTAAAGGAAGGTTTTTAATATGCAGATAATATTCAGTGCATTTCAGGGGAATCAAAAATAGGTTCATCGAAAGTTAAATCAGACTCATTACTGACGACTTATTAAATAGTACAAGGCAAATAATTATTAAGACGAGTAACTTCACACTGTAACATGCGCTTTTATTGCTAAAAAGCACACACTTTCCGCTATTTTCAGTGATGTTTGGCAGAGATGCAGTTTTACACAAAGTCTGGTTTTTAGAGGCAGCATCAAAACTGTATGTTTTAGATTCACTGGAAGGCCCTTTAATAGAGATCGCAAAACAATCGACGTACGAAAATATAAAAATTGCGCAAGAAAAACAAAAACCAGATTTTGATAAAAGAAAAAAAATCTAATTCAAAATTAGGGAAAAAGGTCTCATATAAAATAGTTTACAAACACAAAGAAATGGTAAAAAACTTAAGCAAATATATTAGAATATTTATATAATTGGCAAAAAAAAAAAAAAAACAAAAATTTTATTATGTAACTCAACTGGCAAAATGACTAAAAAGGAGTGTATATTGCGAGAAACGTAAGTTATATATTGCTCGACGTTATCATTGTCAAAAATCGCAAAAAAAGCTAAAAACGCACAAACAAAAAAGTTGGAAACATAAAACCCCAATTTAAGGAAAATCAAAATAAAAGGAAATAAAAAAGTCAAAAACCTAACTGAAAGCTAAAACGTAAAAGTAATTGATCCTGAAGACAACAAAAAAAAGTGCTAAAAGGCACAATTTAGTAAAAATGCGTATTAAACCATGTAATTTTTTTTTAAAAGTTGACAAAGATATATTTTAATATGAATGAAAAACAATTAAATTTAAGTAATATAAAACTATACAAATACGCATCAACAAGGTCCAAACAATTCTAAAAAGGTTTACGAGGCAAAAATAGCAAAAAAATTACTAAAAACTGTTGGTCGTTTATTTAATATAAATGAAAATGTTCGAAAGATGTAAACTGGCTTGTCTTGGGCGTATAAAGGATCTTGGTGACTAACTGGTTGTGTAAACGCCAGGAAACATATTTTTCTAATTTTTTTTTAAATTTTTAGATCCGAAATTTAAAAAACCAAATTGCCGTCAATAAAAAAATGCAACGTGACTTGTACAGTTTTACTCCTTTAGGCAAAAATAATATTTATTCTATATGTGATAAGGTGGTAGAGGCACGAAAACGTTTACGTTCTAAAAATTAACTGATATGAAAACTTTATACGCGCAAATAACATTTGATCCTTGGAAGTAACTATAGAAAAATTCGTGGTAGGGAAACGGACAATTTATATATGACAGTTGTCATACCGTGTCAACAGATTTTTTATTTGGTTATTTATTATCACATATATACACAAAAGAATTTAACGATTTATAACCGGATGCTTATCAAAAAACTCTTTAAGCATATTTTAACATCATATTAACCAAATAAAAAGTGAGTTTTTGTTTTATCGAGTTTTAAATATGCATTGTAGCTAAACAAATCATGTTTTACGAATACTTTTTATGTCACGCACAGTTTTTGTTACCTTTTTTGCAAAAAAATTACGTAATATTTTAATAAAATTTGTAGATCAATAATAGTATCTATATTTCTATGTTCTTGCTGAAAAACTTCTTGTTTATTTTTAGTTGTTTGTGTTTACTTCTTATAGTTTATAGGGATAGTAGATTTATTGTTGCTTACTAATGGTAAAACAACTTGTTTATCTATTTTAATATATTAAAAAGCATTAAAAATTACAAAAAAATACGTGTTATAGCTAAGTTGTATTTTCGGGTCGTTTTTGTGTAGCTCTACGTATGCATTTACATGTAGTATCATTTCTTTTGCCGTTATTTATTTTTTTTTTAATTTTATCGTTTCTTAAAATGTATCAATTAACTAAAAAAATATAAACATAAAAATCTAAAAAATCTAGTTAACAGGTTGATAAGTCAAGCAATAAGCGAAATACGTAAAAACAAAGATTATTATTACTAGAAGTTATGTTCGGGAGCTACACGTTTTATATTTTTAGATATATTTTTGATGTTACTTTTGTGCTAAAAAACCTTTGAGTTGTGCATTCTAGTAGAACTGATAAAAAAACAACGATATAAAAACCGCTCTCGGTTCGATATGAGATTTTGTTTGCATTTGATGTTTTTTGTTTTTTTGTTCTTTGCAATATAATATTTTACTTTTTATTCCAGCTGACAAAAACTATTGAATTTTCATTTTTATACAAGCTAATTTTTAATTTGAATTCTGTTGCAAATACTAAAGTTTTTTCACGTGTGTTATTTTTAACTAGTTTTTCTTAGTAAAAAAAATTCTCTGTGTAACGTTTTCACTGGTTTAGGGTGCGTGGAATCTGCACAATTTACTGCAAAAACCTAATAATGCATGTTTTTTTTTTTGTTTTTGACAATTAATTGAAATAATATTATCCTTTATATTTTTATTTCTGTCTTTTCCGTCGATTTTTCAATATTAAAGATTTTCCCTGGTTTGTTGCTATTTAAAACAGCAATAAGGAACACGTTTGCACTTTTTGTAGTCAGACCCGAATAAATCGGCCGGACCATCCTTTATTATTTGTAAAATGACATTTCGTATATAAATCGACATGGTTCGGGTCAGGCCAAAAAAACTGGCCGGTTTTTAGGTATAAAAAGTTTCGACTACCCCGATGCACAAAAATGAGCCTGCCATACAATTTTTACAAACAGATCTGCAAATTTTAACTGTTTAATTATGTTTTAAAGTTTTTTATCTTACGCAAATGTATTGAAAGTGTGTAAAGGGGCAGGTAAATTTTTAGGTTTTCGCATTATATAAAAAATATACACTGTAGAAATAGGTAGTATGCTGTGCTTAATTTTGACCGTAATTCTCATCCGAATATGTTTTCTAAAAGTCATTTTTTGTAGATGTTCTGAAAAGTCTTAAATCAGCAACCTTGTTTAAGGCTTTTTATTTCTGTCGACTTATTGTACAACAATATACATGCTTTTTAGAAAAGGGACAAAACTACAACTACTTAAAGAATAAATAAAAAAAACACCTGCCAAATTTAAACACAAATTAAGTAAAAACAATTATTTTTTTTATTTGGTGCCAACCGCCATTAAACTCACATATAAAAATACAAATATAAACAGATGGTACAAAGCTTCTACCGAAATAGTAAAATCTTTTTTTTATGTTGGTGTAAAAACAAGCACTTTTTACCATTATAAAACCTTTGTTAGATACTCATTAAGAAAGAGGAATTACGCCACGCGAAAACCACAATTTGTAATGATACGTATACATTTTATATATATAAAACATACACAACAAACTATATTGGTTAGAACCGTTTCCAAGGTAAAATTCTACATGTATATACTTTTTTATTTAACTTGCAAAAAATATACTTGTTTTATGTTGTTTCTATGGCCAAAAACTTATAACAGAATACTAGATTACCGTGTTTCCTGTTTTACAAAACCAAGTATTTGACACATTATAGCATACAGATGAAACAATAATATTTATAACAATAACGCACACTGTAATACGGATACTCCATAGTGTTTTTTTTTGTATAAAAACAGTGTGAAAAATGCTTGCAAACGTTGTAATACAAAAATCAAAAAAACCATAAAGACTTTTTCATAAGACTTTTTTATATAATAATAATCTTCCTTTCTTTTAACTAAAGATGCTGTTGATTTTTTAATTCAAAAATATTTATGCCTTATAATATTAGAGCGCCTGATTTTTTTCAAAGGTTTTTTATAAAGGTTTTTTTTTACGTTCGAAATAATGAGAAAAAAATATTTATAAGCAAAATGCAATATAAAATTGTCCCTTACGGCCAGTGGGGTACCCAGAGGGCAGAGAGGAGGCTAGAAAAAAAAGTTGCGGCTGATTATAAAGGGGATGGGGTCTTTTAATTGTGCAGTGATTTTTTTCAAGGAAAATCTCGAAAGAAAAATTTATAAATATACAAATTTTTACATAAAATCAAAAAGATTTTTAACTTCATGAATTGTGTTTTAAACCCTTATTTTTAAAAAAACGACTGACTAGAACTAGGCTGAAAAAAAAACTGGGTACGCAGCTGCTTACAGCTCATGTGTATAAATACGTATCTATAAAGAATGCTCTACTTTTTTATACATTAATAAAGATACATTAGATATCAATGCGAAACCATAAAGGTACAGCTGCGTATATTTTCGAAAAAAAAATATTTTGTAAAGTATGAATAAATAGCGTTCTATTTATATACATACCATAAAGAGAAAAAAATCAAGTGCGTTATCCACTGCAATACTAAGTTATTAACATACAAAATGTCTTTATATTAGCTGAAAAATCGTTAACAAGTAACAAAGAATTCTGTTGAATCGTTTTGCTGTTAAAGTCAGAGAAAACATGCACTTAAAGCAACAATATTTGTAGCATAAATAAATTTGATTTTATTAACATTAACAATAACATGTTAGTAACATCGTGTGCAAAAATCTAGACCAGACAAACAAAAAAAATGCATTTTTTTGCCAGGCTCTTTTCGTTTTTCTGTATATTTTTAAAGAAAAAAAGCAAAACTGTATTATCACCGTACAGATTTTACAATTCTATAACAACAAGGATACTGCGTAAAAAATGCCATCATACAAACTCTGTTAAAAAAGATCGAACTTTTTATGCAACTATATGCATCACTAAAAAAAGAAAAAAACATTTATATATGTAACATATGCATATGTATAGATTACAAAAACACTTGTAAGCATATGGTTTACAACTGGGTTATTTCATTTATGCAGTTTGTTTACACTATTAAATGACTTCAACTTATAACTAGCTTTCACTGTATAGATCAAAAATTAAAAGTTAATTTAGACAGGTTATGATTTTATTATATTAGGTAACAGATGTTGTACACCAAAAACGATCTTTAAAGCTACAAAAATTTGTTTGTGTTTAATTCAATTATGTAAAACAAATATAACAACTATAAAAAAATTATATTGTATGTTAAAAAAGAAAAAAAAATTAAAGTTAGAGTTTTTATGCAAAAAACAGAACAATTCCAAAATTACAAAAAACAAATACAGCCCCCGTTGTATACGTGGCTATAAATTACCGATCAAAAATGCCGTTTTTTTATACCGTTTTGACAATTGTTTACATTTAAAATAGCAGAATTTAGTGTTACATCATAGTTAAGAGCTTTGCGTACAAATGCTAGTATATGGAAATATTTGAATCATCATCAGTAATACAGCTTCTTTAGTATAGACGAACATTTTTATACACGTAGTTTTTACAAATAGCCGTAAATAGCAATGCAGCACCAATTTATGCAAAAAAGATACTGCTTTTAGGACGTTTTTTTTATCAAACGGAGTTTAAAAAAACAAAAACTAAAAATTACTTAATAAACCTACAAAATTGAAGTTTTTAAACAAAAAAAAGATTAAATCATTTTTGATAATATGCGTCTACAAATTTACAACAGGTCACAAAGAAATCTGCTTGCAATAGAAAAGACTTAAAGAGCTTTGTTTTTAGTCTTAGCTTAAAAAAATACAAATAGATCTGATATTTTACAAAAAAACGTTTAAACATTAAAATATAAACATGACAAAAAAAATCACAAATTGCTCTTTTTTCTATTTCGTTTTTACAAATTAGTTCTGGACACAGCAAAAAAATGTTGTTTTAAGTTTTTTGCTGATGAAAACTTATAATGCCTTTACAAGCTTTTTGTTTACAAACAAAAATGATAAGGAGTTTTTTTTCGTTTTTCGCTATTTAGAAAAACTTAGTAAAAAATGTCTGTTTTTTCTGCATAAAGACTTCTTTTCATAGTTTGCCTGTTTTATTTTATTATACACAGATTTTCTACATTTGTTTATGCCGTTAATGTTGATAAAATCATAAAGCCGATACATTTTTGTCTTTTTTCTTTTTTACTAATGCTGTAACATAATTTGACTTCTTTCATGCGCATAGATTGCTTTTTTATTTTCAATTATTATTAAATTTGATTTGTTTGCATATACATTTGATATAAAGAAAAACTAAATGAAAAATAATAGGAATATATTTTCATTACTTACCCGTAAGTAAACTCATCAATTTTTTTTCAGATATGGTTAAAGCACAAAAATTTGTGATATTTACCATAAATAAAAAAAGCCAGAATATAAGTGGTAGAAAACTTAAAACAACAAAGAACACAAAATTTTGAAAAACCCGAAACAAGGCATAGTAAGGTAAAAAAGGATTCGGGCGGCATACAAGGTAAAACGCAAAACAAGCCCGGCATGGCTACGCGCCAAATTTAAATGTATTTAAGGGTTTTTATTAATGGATTTAAACAAAAATGTAAAGGGCTACTTATTTGAATGATTGCACGCAATAAAATCCTACGCGCAACTTTAATATTTCAGCACTTCTGAAATTGTATTTTTTGTAGGATTTTTTGTAGTTTTTTTTGCGTATTTAATTTTCATTTTACTACGCCTTTTTTATGTAAAAAAATCCGGTACCGGTTTCGGAATTCGGGCGTTTTAATTTTTTTGCCGGACCTGGTTGCATGTTTAAAATTTCCTATAGAGACGGTTAAAACCAACAAAAATTCTTTCCAGAATCTGGGTCGGCGAGACTCTTTTTTTAAGGCCATAAATAATAGAAATATATCCATTCGACTTTTTTTAAATTTTTACCATATTTTGTTTTTATGTGTACATTTGTAATTCTTTTTCTATAATCTTTCTTTTTTTTACTTGCTCTCTTTTATTGTCAAAACATCAATTTACACAATTGTTTTATCAAAAAGATACATCAACGAAGATACGAAAACTCAGTCAACAAAATGTAACATTAAAGTACTTAAAATTTGTTTATTTGCACAGTAGTCTCTAGTTTCTGTCAAATCCCGAACTCAGGGGGTTTTTTTTTTGTTTTTTGCGTCAGTTTCATAATGCAATTTTTAATGGAGATAATTTCTAATACGCTTCCTTGTAAAATCCAACCAAAAACTTTTTTCTACAAAAATAAAGAGAACCCCTATTCGGTATCTCCCTAGGTACGCGACTGACTTACGCCTACAGCACAACTAAGCAAAAAACAAAACGTCTACAAAAACATCGAGTATTTTCTATTTTCCTGTCTTTCTACCGTGCACTTGTGACATTTTCTAAAAGAACTTTTTTCCCCTTTATAGTATGTGCCTTTTTTGCTTTATGCACTTACTTTTTTTTTTTTTTTTGCGTAAACATCTTCCATATGTCCACCTCTTCTTTATCTTTTTACCTTCTGATATACATCAAACCGTGATAAACTCACTAATTTACACAACCAGGATGGTATTGACTACGAAAAGGTACATAAAAAGCGAGTTCCACCAAAGTTAGCATGCATTTTTGTTGAAGTCGGCGTTTAGTTTTTACTATAAAACCAGTTGGTAACGAATTATAGAAAAAGAAAAAAGCAAAAGGCATGCTACCAAGGGCTAGTGCACTTTGCCTGAAGGTGCATTTTGCCCCAAACGCATAAAAAACGCAAAAATGTAAATCTAAGCACATAAATATATTAATCATCAAAAAGTACATTTAGTGATAATAATAAAATTTAAAATTAATCTAAATAAAAAAACTTTAAACCAAAAAAAAAATCCCAAAAAAAAAACAAAAAAAAAATGTAAGTGCAGATCAACAGCAAAAACTATTGTTTTAGCAGTTACGTATAACGCTGGCAGGCGTATGGGGGCAGGGTTAGGGTTAGGTTAACAAAAAAATTAATGCTGCCTATATGACGATAAAAAATTAAAAAACAGTGGGTAGGCATGTTTTGTGCACAAATACATGTTTTGGCTTAGAAAGAGAGTGTTTTTTTTGTGACAACAGGGTTTGGCGACAAATTAGTAACTTTGTGCAAAATGAATTACTGTGCATATTATCAAAGCCCTTACTTGTATGTGTGGTTGCAGACAAATATGCTTTTTTACCTAACTTTATGATGCATTTTCAAAATTTACTGTTACTTTGCGTAATTTTTTTTGTTTAAAAAAACATTTTTTTTTCTATTTTTTTCGGGATTATCATCACTAGATGTTTTTTCTTGTGTTTTTTATGTCTGGGCATTATATTTTCATTTTTACCTTTTTTTTTACGTTCGGGGCAAAATGCATCTTCGGCGCAAAGTGTACCAAGCCTTAAAGTTGAAGTCAACGTTTAGTTATTAAAAGAAAAAAAGGTGGTAACGAATTAAAGAAAAAAGAAAAAGTCAAAAGGCAGGCTATCAAACGAAGCAAAGGTAAACAGTAGTGATGGGTCACAATACTAAGTTATTGACGAGGAGACAGTGAATGGAGAAAACAAAAAAATGTTAATTATATAATCTGTAGTAAAAACAATACTTCAAAGTGCTATAACTGCAGTTACAATGCAATTAGCACATTTGATGCCAGTAATGGATAAATGCATAAATTCTGTAAGAAAAAATTTAATGTAAAAACAATGTCGGCAAAATAGCTTATGTCTATAATGAATCGTTTTCAGACATAACGAAACAAATCAACTTGAATTCCACAAATATTCTATATACAATATTCTAAATATGGACGATGTGGAGAATGTTGCAAGGGATTCCGGTAAAAACTATGTCAAGAAGATCTCACCATGGCGAAAAAGCAAGGATCAGGTGACAATAGCTTTATGAAAGAATGCAGTAATATAACAACAAAAAATGCAAGTTTAAAAGCGGACAATCAGCAAAACCTCGGTGCTCATGAAATTTGAATATCAATTATCATTGTATTTATATTAATTTTGCAAAACAAAAGGATTACTGAATGGCCTTTTTTATAGAGGGGATTACAATTTTAATGCTTATTTACAACGAACCAACCACAAAAAATACTTTGCAAGATAAAGCACCATCCCACATTTATAGCACAGATCAATATTTTTGAGATTTTTTTTGTGTTATAAAATACGAACGGACAACCTTGGCCCCTAGATGCAAGAATAATCTAATGTAGTAGAGTAAAATATAAAACAGCCTCTACTGAGACTGTGTGCTGCAACATGATTAAAATAAATTTGCATTGTAAAGTTTGTAGTCATTCATATATATATGCTGATATTTTTTTACATTGGGCTTGCGATGCGGTATCACAGTTTGCCATTTTACATTGATAGAAGAAAATGGATATTTTGCAGAACTTTGACCAAAGTTCGTGAAAAAGAACAACAAACAAGGCTTACAAAAAAGAAATCGTAAAATATTGTAGAAAAAAGGTATAATTTATCTGTTTTGATGCTTAAGATGCATACAGCGCTGAGTCTTATAGCGAAATTGAATACTAAAATAATGCTACGTAAAAAATGTGCAATGCAGAAACTTTGAGAGAATAACAACGCATACAGCAATCGTTTTTGTATTTGGCGATAATAGAGCCATAGGAGAAGACTTTAGTTAGCAAAATAAAACTGAAGTTTTTTTGAGCATAGGCACATAGTTCATACAAAAAACTAGGAAAGTATACGTATAAAAGAGATTTTGAAACAGACCTGCAGTATTTGTACATCAAATACACGCGTCTGCCTGTAAAAAATATGAAAAAGGGCTTGCAAAAAAAGTAACCCGATAAGATTGTTAAACCATAAGTATTTTTTTTCTTAAATAAGTTTAAATTTATTTCAGCTACTTTAGACGCAAATTCTCGATTTTTTTAAAAAAAGTAAATTTTATTTTACACTACACAAATTCTTCCTAGTTCTACATATGACCAAATTGTTTTATATGATCAAAAAAGTATATTTGCGGACGGTAGAAATAAAATGGTTTACTTTAAAATTTTATGGGATCAAACACATTTTGCATTTGAAACAAAATTCTTCTGTATACTCCTAAGAATGTGAGTGCATTAAACCAGATATTGCGATTTTGTGTTAGAAGGTTGTATTTCCCTATATAAGACAGTAACAAAACAGTATTTCTAAGAAATAAAACTAGATGCGTACTTTCTTTTTCAACTAAACAAAAAAAAAATTACACATTAAAAAAATACATAGTTTTGTGACTAGGAATATGTATTACATGACAATTTTTTTTATCCGTTTGTTTTTTTTTTGTCTACACATTACGATAAAAGTTATCATTGTCAATTTGTACAAAATAATAATACATAAAGTTAAAAAATTCAGAAAAACGAATTTTGCCTGTATTTATGTTTTATTGCCCTCTTGTTTGTCCATAAAAATCAAATTTTTTTCTTTGTCTAACATTTAGTTATGATTTATATATGCGTTATTTAAATAACATGAATAAAAAACAAACTGATATACAGAATGATGTTGTCGAGCTTCAAATCTTAATAAGTATGACAATTTCTGTAATAAACGCAAAAATGACACTGATATGAACACTAGTAGTGTACAAATATGCAATAATATGTACGAAGAACGCCTCATACAACCAGGTTCTCAAAAAGAAAATGTTCGTATAAATTTAAAGAGATCTATAACAAGATTGTTATATGCTGATCTGAAATTGCGAATCTAAACCTTTTACAAAAAGACGAATAGCGAATATACTCGAAAAAAAATACGAATACCAGATAAAAATTTGTTTTTGTATGTTGTTAGATTTCTTATGCAAAAAATTTGCGTTTTTAAATCAGTCAACTAAAGTAAAAACGGTTGCATTATATTTATGACAATTAAATCTATGTATAACAGCTAACAACAATACAAAATAATATCAAACAGTGTACGAGAGTCCTCCTATGGCATTTCTATCATAAATAAAAAGCAGACTGGACATGTTGACAGTACTTAAAAGATAAAAAGAATCCTTTAGGTATAAACGTCCGCAAAAAAATACAATTTAGCAAATAATATATGAAATGTAAATTTAGACACTTGTTTTTATAGTCTGGTCGTGTTTTATAAAAAGTTGGATTACTAGATTTGGTTCATAAAGAAGCAAAAAGGATAAAAAAATAAAAAAAAAGTTTCGGTTGTTGTTTTGCATATTAATGGACATGAATTTTTGTGTTTTTCTGAATTTTTGTTATTTATATATGTATAAGAGAGAAATGTGCTTATCATGGACAAAATATTCTATATTTATATTTTTTCAAAATAAAATTCATATCACGCGCGGCTAAAATATAATTTAAAAAATAATGAAATAAGTTTTTTTTCAAGTGTATATAACAATCGAGATACTACGAACTTCCTTCCGTCACGTCATATAAGATCATTTATTGTCTATAAACAACAAGTTATATATTAACACAACTGAAACTTAAAAATCAAAAAATTATAAACGATACGAATATTTGTTCCTGTCTTTGCGTCTAAAAAACGAATACTGCATTATTTTACACTGACCGAATACACACTTTTTACCGATTACGAATTATTCGGTTGCAACTCTGAATTTTAAATATTTTGTTTTCTATTAATATATCATTTGCAACAGGGCAAGAATCTTTGGTAATGTTTTAACAAATTTAAATTATTCATTAACCGATCAATGATATGACAAGAAAATCATAAAAAAAAATGAAACACAGA
>JAQFYM010005608.1:0-12979 GCA_034694785.1 Agrenia bidenticulata
GTTGTCGACTTTTTTCCTACCCCTTATTTTGGGGCGCCAAGTCGAGTTGTCGCCTTTTTACCTCCAAGTCGACTTTGGCGACAACTCGCCAAAGTCGACAACTCGTGAAAGTCGACTTGTCCCCCAGCCCATAAAAATACTGTGGATTTTTTTCTTTGAAAATTCGAGTTCTCAGGGGATTGGCTTTGATGTAATTAATCCTAATAGTAATAAAATAAAAAATGTTTTTATATAGCGAAGATAAGGATTGTAATTCAAAACTTTTTTGTGTATACAATTAATTCCCCATTTTTATCTTGGAGTTCTTTTACAGCGCCATTTTTTTCCAGTCATGGCAGCGGCTCCATCGGTAGTGCAACTGAAAAGTTTTTTAAAATGTAAATGGTACTCTTGAAAAAATAAATTAATAATGCTAAAGATATCTAAGATTGAAGAGTTTCGAACAAATCTGTTTAAAAAAGAAGTAATTCCGTTATTTTATTATCATATATGTTACGAGCAAAACACACCAGCCAAGAGTCGTTGCTAAAAATGCTACTCATGTCAATCTGTCATGCAAAATAAACACTCTTTTTGTTTTTATTTTAAGTGTTTTATTATTTTAAGTAATTTTTTTTACAAAATCTCCTTACTGAGTCATCTGAAAGGTGCAGTTTTCCTAAATCACGCTCCTTGTCCGTAGAATAAAATTTCCGAATATACGCCCGTAAAATAGGTTTAAGGAGGTTTTGCCCTGAGTTATAGCTATAACCCCCCACCGATAATCTTTTCTGGAATATCATCTCGTAGATCTCTCATTTTTACGCTTATTAGATCTGCTTGTATTTGATTTTCATATTCGGCTTTCTCTTTCTCATGAATATTTCGTATCTAATTTTCAAGTTTAATCTTAAAAAATATACAGCTGTATTTAATGTGTGGCACTTTATGTTTGGTATTAAAATGTCGCTCACATTTATTTGGCACCAAACTGTTGTTAGCAAACTTTTTAAAGCAAAATAATCAAATCGGGTATTAGACATAAGCGATTGAAATATTAAGAAGCCATAGTTAAAAAAATGCTCTTTATATATTCTAGACCTTATTATTACTTCATTTTGACTTTCTGACGAACTTAAATCACATATCGGAGTATCATTTGTGTCATTCGTATCATAATCTAGTTCTTGCATTTTTTGATACTTAAAGGTTCCAAAAAATTATAATGTTCCAAATGATACATGATGAGAAACCCTGGTGTAGAAGACCTTTAAAAGGTAAAACAAGCGGTATTTTTTCATATGTCTGTTGTATAAAGCCGCATTAGACAAAATATTGATGCATACTATAAAATAAACTATGTGCGTACAATTTTATTTCGTATTAATAAAAAATTTTTATATTGTTTTTATATCGGTTCAAAAGAGTCGGGTTTGCTAAAAATACACGGGTATTAATAAACAATCCGGGTATTTTTTTATTGATTTTTTTTAAAAAATACCGGGTATGTGGGTATGCAAACCTTAGCCACATATATGTGGGTTTTTTTCAGGTAGAATTTAAATTCCCCATATTGGTGGTTTTGTTTTTAGGGTATAATTAAAATGCCCAAATACAGGTAAATCTCTCTATAGTGGAAATATGATATTGTAAAATTTGACTTAAAATTATTTGTAAGCAATAGTTTAATGGCTATGGGTTTTTAAGCTGTAATAGAAAATTTTTAAAGATATAAATATGGAACTATAAAATTTTTCAAAAAGATTTCAAAAGGAATTTTGTACAAAACTTAGTACCAAAGAATAATATATGCAAATAATTTGTAGTCAAATCTTAGCCCAATATATACAGATTTACCTGTATGTGGTTTTGTTCGCGAAAGGGTTAACATTGTAAGTCTCATCAAATGAAATCATAAAACTTTTATCTAAAAACAAATCTTTTATTTTTTTATTCTTTAAGAACTAGTAAATATTTATTTCGGTATGTGTCAACGAATTTAAGCACAATAAAAACAAAATTCTTTCATTTTAAAGTTTCTTAGAACCTCAATAAGAATTCCCCGCCCTAAAAATG
Source organism: Agrenia bidenticulata (assembly GCA_034694785.1). Classification (NCBI taxonomy): domain Eukaryota; kingdom Metazoa; phylum Arthropoda; class Collembola; order Entomobryomorpha; family Isotomidae; genus Agrenia; species Agrenia bidenticulata. The sequence continues at coordinate 2,056 of JAQFYM010005608.1, forward strand.
TTTTAACATGCTTTTCGTAAAATTTGTGGTTTGAGTACTTATAGTAGTTTAAAGAGACTTTCTTTTATACAAAAAATAATATTTTGTTGATGAAAACTATAGTTTCATGCTAAACAATACGAATAATTCCTTTCGATGATTAAGCTTGTTTATGACAATACAAAGAGAACAGTAATAGCCTTCTCATGTACACATATATGCTTCACTTTATCAATTAACTTAATCTGTATGCTGTTTTTTTTTGTTTTTTGTACCCGTATTTTTTGCCATATTTAAGGGGTTTTATTTTTTAGGTTAAGAGTAGCAATTATATAAAAAATGAAATAAATATTGTGTTAGTAAATGTTGATATTCGGGCATGGCTTTGCATATTCCATAATACAGTAATTTATAATAAATGTGACCCTTTTTATAATCTTCTAGTTTTATTTACGATTCTTTAGATCAAATCATAAATTCTATTCCCGTTGCGCGTAAAAATAGTCATGGTAGAATTTATGAATTTGAACTAAAACTACGACAATAGTAAACAAGTTAAAATAAAAAATAATTCTAACTTAGAATTTATTTTTGATCATTGTTTTGCTAATAAATTTATAAAAATGTTTTATTTGCGTGGGAAAAAATAAATGCAACGAATTTTCAAGGCCCTACTACTCATAACCTGACGCCATCTGCCCCAAAACATTAGATGCGCCTTTTTCTTGTTATTAATTTACGCATAATATACTTTGTGAAGTTTTAGCACTGCTCAAATTTTTTATATTATTTCATTTATATTAATTTACTTTTCTAATAATTCGTTTGCACAGATAACTAATTCAATTCATATTATTCGGTAAAAGCTTTTTTATAAATACTAAAAGATGGGTTGTATTAGAAATTTGAATTATTGTCCATTTAGTTGTATACACATGCGTAATCTACAACACTATACTTAAACCTATTCTTTAAAAAAAACAAAGCAGTTAATTGTTACAATAATGTTTATTTCCTTTTTCTCTATTAACATTCTTCTTCGTCTGACCATTTCCAAAATGGGTCGTTGCTTTCACATTCGACGCTGTCAAATTTATCGTCACTGTCCATGTGTTTTATTTTATATCCTTTATTTGTTTCTTGTTTCTTTTTATATTCTTCTGGTTTTATTCCTTCTATTTCCCATTTCTTTAAAATTGCTTCTCCTACTTCTGTCTCCACATACATTTCTTTGCTATATCCGTATTCTTCTATATTACTATTTCTTTCTTTTGCTATTTTTTCTATATTTCTTGCTATTCTTTCTATTCTTTCTTTTGTTAATTCCTTTTCTATCTTTTTTTCCTTGTTTTCTTCTTTTAGTTCTTTTTCTTTTTTTAGTACTTGTATATTTAGTCCCTCGCTGTATTTCTTTAATTGGGTGACGTGTTCTTCTACTTGCACGTCATTCATGAAGTATGTGTTTTCCACTAGTTTTTCTTTTTGTAGTTTTATGCTCTTCATTTTTTCGATCATTGTTCCATCTATCTGTTCATCTGTGAATAATGCTGTGTATTTGTTAAATACCTGTTCTATCATTTCTATGTATATTCCCTTGCTCTTCAATTTCTCGGTCAAGTTCCTTATTTCTTCCTTAGTTGGCCCTGATTTATTTGTTCCTCTACTGTCTGTTGGCGTGTTTCTTTGTCTTTCAATTCTTTCTTTCCTGCTCTCTTCTTCTTTTTTTGAGCATATGTTTCCGTTTATTACCATTGTGTTTCCTTTAAATGTTTTGAATGTGTATTCCTTGTTGTTATCGCTTATTTTATTTTGTTTTTCCATAACTTGGTTCCGCATCTTTCTGTCTTCTAAAGGGGTATTAAATATTGTCTGCTCACCAATAAGTGTGTTATTGGAAGGGCGGGAAAATACAGGGGCAACACTATCCTCTATTATTGGGGTATTTTCATGCGAATCATTAAATGAGGGTGGTTCATGATCTAGAATGGGGTCTGTATTCTGTGATTGTCCCATTTCCAGGGGCTCTTCACTATACTGGCTGTTCTGAGGCTGGACTGGCTCTGTTACCAATGGATCATTCAATGGTGTAGTATTATGTATGGATTGTGTAATATCATGTATGGGGTGTGTTATATTATGTGTGTGGTGTGTTATACTATTCTGGGGCGATATATGTCCTGCACTTAGTGTTGATATTTCGTTTTCTGGCATTCCAAAGGGGATGAATGGTGTTTGGTTTCTTTGGTGTATATTTAGATTACCATTGTCCTGTGATGTAATTCTAGTCGCGTTGTTTCCTCTAAACATGAATACTGCACCACCCTGATGTGGATTGCCCTGATTTGTGGTCCTCTGCATAATATTTCCCTTATTTATACCATAATCCACTGTATTGAATTCATTTGTTTTTAAGTTGTTTATATTGTTCATTTCAGTAATATTCCCTTGGCTTGTTTTTCTCTCATTTATCGACTCTCTATTTATTAAGGTGTTAATATCCCATATATTCCCTTTTACTTGCATATTTCCATTATTTATAGAATCTCTATTTATTAATGTACCATTATCCTGTATATTCCCATATGTTTGCATATCTATATTTCCATTTATATTCACAGCACTCTGTATGTTCCCATTATCCCGTATATTCCCATTTATATGCACTGCATTCTGTATAATTCCATGATTTTGCATCATATTTCCATTACCCTGTATATTCCCATCATTCTGTGTATTCCCATGTAATTGCATATTATTCCCGGGCTGTATGCCAGTGTTACCCTGTAGTATCGCACTATTAGTCTGTCTCATTCCATTTATACCATATTTGTTCATCCCAATAGTCGTATTATGGTTTTCAGTGTGTGCTCTATTAACTTGGGTGTTGTTTATATCTCCCTGGGTATTTATATTATAATTATATGATGTACTTTTATACTTATTCTGTCCATTATTTATATCATATGCTATTTTCGGATCAGTCTGGATAGGCGGGCTTGTCTTTATATTATTTACGTGGCTTATTCCGCCGTTATTTATCCTCCCAATCCCATTAAGTGTGTTCGTTCCTGCAATATTATTTATATTTTTATAGTTTATATTATTTCTGGGGTTGTTTTGTATTGTGAGATTTATTCCGTTATTCTGCAGAAGTGTCATACTCTGTTGGATATTATTTCTATTTGGTTGCTGTGTGTTTGTGGACCCTCTACTTTCATTTTGTCTCATTATTGAACTATTTTTTCTATTTGTAATACCCGGACTGTTTTCATATGTTTGATCACCTGTTTCATGTACATTTGTTATATTCTGTGATATGTGTGGATTGAAATCGTATCTATCATTTGCTGTCACCGTCATTCCTCTGTTTCCTATGCTCTGCATATTATTTATGCTCTCTTTTCTATTTATGTTAAATCTATTTGTTCCCTGTTGTGTATTTATTGGATTATTTATCTCTGGTTTATACATTGTCTCTTCCTTGGTGATTTGATTTCTAAATAAATTTCCCTTGATGTGATTTGGTGTTTTCATTAGTCTTGGCTCCTTTTTAGCATTATTTACTATGTTAAAATTATAATTATGTCCTGGGTTATTTTGCATATCTTTCTGGTTTCTGTTCTGTGTGCTGTGTACTCTTGAGCTGGTATTTATGTTATTGGTAGGTGTCACATTATTACTGGGAATATTATCTCCTACTCCATTATTGTACTGGGTGTAATTTACTCTGGGATTATTTGCGAAGGTGCTGTTCATCTGTTGTGGATTTTGTGTATTTCTATATTGGTTATTCATTTTCTGGGTATTTATTTTGTTAATATTTCTGGGGTTATTATTCATAGATATATCATGGAAACCATTCTTAGCGTTCTGATTTACAGATTGGGTATTTATAGTCTTGTTAAATACGTGATTCATGGATGGATAATTGATATTCTGGTGATTCATGCCCTGATTATTTCCTTGTTGGTAATTCATGGCCCTGTTATTCATAGAAGGGTGATTTTGTGCCTGATTATTTATAGACTGGTGATTCAGCCCATGAATGTTCATGGGCTGTTTATTTATTGTATGTTGATTCATTGCGTGTATGTTCATGGGCTGATTATACATTCCTTGATTTCCCATAGAGTGATTATTCATGGAGTGGGCATGCATATTTTGGTTGTTCATGGGGGAGTGCTTTCTAGGTTGACTTTGTAAGCCTTGGCTATTCATTGGTGAATTATTTATGTGTATATTATTCCGGGGGGTGTTTAGTCTGGGCGTATTCATATGGGATGTATTCATGTTACCACCATTGTATCCCATATTATTTACTGGGATATTTTGTGGTTGGTTTCTTTGGAAGTTTCTTGTTTGTGGTGCGTTCTGGCCATATCCATTGTTTTGTGTTATATTTTCATGTACAGGGATATTATTAATATATTGTCCTCTCGTCATATCCCCGTATTCTATGTTTCGGGGGTCTACATTATTTATTTGCTGATTGTACTCTATAGGTCTATTTTCTCTTTTATTATTTGGGGATACATATTCCTTTTCATTATTTATGTACATGTTGTTTGTTTTTTTATATCGTTTATCTTGATTGTCCATATTATTCTGCTGGTGGCTTCCATTTAAACCCCCTAGTATCACATTCTGTTTCATGTTTCTCTGCTCTGAAACATACCCATTCATCCCGGGTTGGTTTATATTTATGTTCATAATTGTTGATTGGGTTGTTTTATCCATATGCACATTATACTGTTTATTATTGTTTTGCTTCCCATAACTAAATGTGGTGATATTCATCTTCTTGTCCCGGGGTGGATCTCTTCCATTGGGGGTTTCATCATTCCCAAGTGCCATATGATGGGTGTTTTCTGATTTATTATAAAAATTTTTGATCTTTAGATTAGATTGACTGAAGTGATCGGCATCAAATAGACTTTGTTTATCTGATTCAAATACAGAGCCTTTATGTGTATTTTGATAATCATCCTGCTTATATACAGCGCCAGAAAACCCATTCTGGCGAAAACTACTAGGATTAATTGTAGTAGCACCATTCTGACCATAAATTGCATTTATAATGTTGCCATTAAGAATATTTTGCTCTGATTTCCTAAAAATAGATCCATGTTCCAATTCTGTTATATCTTGATTAGCCACTATTTCGGATTTATAATAACTGGGTTCATTATTTTTGCGTTCATATTTCACATCGAAGATCGGTAGCCTTATATCCATTTCATGCATATTAACTATTTCATTTTTATCCCTGGCATCTACATTTCTTATGTTTAACATAACATCTGGGTTTATAAATATACTATTCTCTTCATTCTTTTTAAGCGACTTCTTAGCAATAACATCGAATATGTTAAATATTCCTGGTCTTGGAACAGGTACAGTAGTTCCGTTGTTTGTTATCTCATCAGGCATTTTATTATCTAATATGTCGTTATTATCCATATACCCATTATATTCCCCAATCTGATTATCATGATCACTTTGACTCATCTCATCTTTGTTTTTATGCGTTTCATCAAAGTATTTTTCATTTATATCAATTTGCTGATTTTGCATAAACGTTTTACTGGCATTGGAACCATTTGGGCTATTGTTCATATTTAAAGGACTTTCCATATTTTTTATATCTTCAGTTCTAGCTATTCGGTCAAAATTAATTGTCTTGTTAATTTTTGCATTTAAAAACACATTTGCCGTAGAAATCCTATTAGCAATATTCCGTTTTTTGATCAGCTCATCTATTTCACGACTCTTCTGCTCCCTTTCCTCATTTGTCATCTTAGGACTTATTTTTACATTGGTTTCTTTGCCCGAAGATCTCTTCTTTTTTATATTTGCATTCATTTGGGGCGATATTGTTTTCTGCTTCTTCATATCTGGATCTAACTTTTCATCATTGCCGTCTATATTTTTATCGTCGATAAAAATATCTTTATTTTCATTAATGTTACTTTCGTATATTTTATTTACATCTCCATTTATATTAAATCCTTTAATTTTTTCTGGTTTTTCATCATCACAATCCATAAACATCTCATCAAGAAGGTCATCATTTATGCTTTCTATATTTGTATCCGGATCATCAAATCCAACATTCTTATTGCACTTGTCGGGCTCATTTTTATTTTGCCTCATTTCATGTAAAAACCCCAGATCTTTTGTTTCATCGTCAAAAATATCCTCAATCTCGCATGGTCTATCATGTTTGTGAAATTGAACCTTCTGATCTTTGCAATTATTTATGGTTTGATTCATTAGTTCTCTTTCTCCATGATATTTCATTTTTGAAGGGTTGACCAGATTAGAATATTTAATTTCATCTTGATTGTTTGCTATTTGTATATCTTTTTGCGAAGCATTAATATTTGAATTTACAATATTTGCGAGAGGATCGCTATTTACAATATTAGTTTCACTAGTAAATTTCTTAGCGTTTGTCATTTGGTATTCCCCTTTACTAATATGCGATAAATTATCGGTATATTTTCCGGAACACATATTGGTAATATCTCCATTTTTAGATTGATTAATACATTCACTTGGATTCGTCATTGTAGAGGGAAGCGAACCAGTATTTAAGGGTACATTAAAATCTATTTGTGTTGGTATTGCGGATGATTTTTCATTTGTTTGCGGCTTTTCCTTCATAAGTGGATGATCGTTAAATATTACGTCAAGATCTTTATTTGTTTCATTAATTTTACATATTTGTGTAATCTGGTGATTAACACTGGAAATGGGATCATTTGTATCTGTGTGGGTAAAATTGCCAATATCACCGCGATTATTTGCGAGTTTCCTATGTTGAGCATTAACATAATTAATATTGCCCACAATGTTTTTTACGTGTGTTTTATCAGATGCTTTATCCGGGAAGTTATTTAATAAGGTTCCATTTTTACCGATCATTTGATTTTTAGATGTTGAAAGTGTGCTATCAACAAACCCACTCTCCATATTAAAATTCCTTTGCCTAATATTATTAACAAGATTCACAATATTAAATTCAATATTATTGCAACATAAAAAATAATCTTTGCGCGTCTTACACATATCAAAATACAAAGTCTCCTGCTCTATGGCTTCAATGCGTAACATGTCCAAATTATTCACCTCTACTTTGTTTTCAGTCAAGGATCGTTTCATTTTAAATAGTAATCCGTCAACAACTCTCCTTCGTTCTTCCTCACTCGGGCCGGTCTGTGATTCGCTAGTTGTTTTATTTGTTTCATGTTGCATTTTGAGGTCTTACCCTTTTTGTTTTATTTTTATTTCCCTTTTGATACGAATTGTGACAAATCAGATTCTTGTTTTAGTGGTGATATAGCAAAGTTGGATAAGGACATATAGCAGTTTACTTAGTTTTTTGAAGAAAAAATTTACAGTGAGTTTTATATAAAAATTAATGTGTTAAATTTTTAAATAAATTATGTTATAAACTTAAATGACGTAAAATTATATAATTTGATAATTGATAAAGTTTTACCTCTTTATATTTTTAAATGATAAAAAAATCGCCCGTGGCCATTTTTATATTAATCTCCCTAACTCATTAAGGAAGTTACATAGATTAGTTTTAGATTGATTTCTAAAGATGTGATATGTGTCAAATTGCGTGTTTGAAAACAATGATCCCATTCGAGATAGGGTTTTATAGAATGATTCTCATGATATAGATAATACATTTTTCATCAGTGTTGTTTGAAGACTAGAACAATCTATTTTCATTACATATAATTTAAAAATCAAATATGTTGAATAGATTATAAAAAATAATAAAATCAACCAATTAAGACATTTTTAGCGTTAAAATATATCTAATAAAACTTTACATTTAATCAATTTCACTCAATAAAGGCTCTAAAAGTCTCATATCATCATACTTTACAGCCTTTGCATATATTCTATATACCTTATCGCGATATATCTTGCCATTCTTCTTACATACTATAATAAATTCTACATTTGTGAGTGTTCTAAAATAACATATATCGTGCCCATTTATATTGTAAAGTATGAATTCGTCGCTAAAGAACTTCTCGGAAATGTTGATAAGGGCATATACCGTGTTCATAAATAGTGAATTGTATTTGACTAGTTTTTGCGTGGTAAAGATGATCTTCTGGTTTTTTAAGATCAAAAGGTGCTCCATTGAAGGGTAATATAAATGCCAATTAGCAAATCCAGTTATAAGGATTCTTAAATTAAATCTTAAATTAAATTTATCATGTAATAATATAACAAGGAATGGTATAGGGACGCAACCATAATTTATAAATTTTATTCAAAAGATATAAATATATTTACAACAAAAATTAGTGCAGGCGATGCTGTTAAATTTAGACAACCTGAATTTCATAGATAATACCTACAGATAATATTTACGTAAATGCATTTTTCTACTTTTTGTTAATTAAACCTCAATAAAATTTTACATATCGCATTGTTTTTTAGGTAAAATCGTATTTAATATTACTAAGATATTCATTTTATGAAATTGTCAAAATAATATGGGTTTCCAGTCTCAGGATCTCGACTCTCGAAACTCAGGGGTATTTTTTTAAACAAAGAAAGTCAGGTTTCTCAAGATATCTAGAGAGTTTCAACTGTATAAACTTTAATAGTAAAAAATCCCTATAGTTAATTTTTTTCTGCGTATTTAGTAAGGGTCAAAGTATGTCAGTTTTTGTGTAATAGAAGTGTCTTATACTTTTATTGTATATTGACCTTTAATTTTAATATAAAGTTCTCATTGTGTTTATTTGAAATGTATTTACAGTTTAAATTGTTAGAGTTATATTATATTAACATTGTTAAGCTTTTGATTTTGTTTAACACTTCACATCAGATTTTTTTTGTTGAAATAAAACAAAAAAAATCACGCCCTATCAGGTAGTTTTTTTCCATAAAATACGATCATTAAGGCCCTATGCAGGGCAGGCCAAAAAATTATAAAAATTCATATATATGCCATATTTTTATGGCCTTTATGGGGATGGGGGAATTTTTTCCATAATTGTTTATGCAACAAAAATGGATCTATATTTAAAATTTATAAAATTTATTTCATGGTCCTTCTAGCATGACAACCTTCCACACAAGTTTCAGACCCTCTGTTAAGGCGTTGTTGACCCATGAAATGGCAGCTCGGAAGCTTATTTGGGCAAGATAAACAGATATGTTTATATTTTACTCGGTCTGAGAACGTTTAATTTTAAGATTGAGAGGGCTTTGAAAATCAATCAGAAGGGATTGTACGCAGTGTATATCTTTTTGACTGTTCGACGAGACTTTTAATCATTGATCGAATGATAAGAACTCATATATTAATTCCATAATTATTATGACGTCCTAGTCATGATCCCTAGTAAAATCTCAGCTATCAGCCTATGATTGTCTTATTTTTATGCTTGCGTTATGTTTTTTAATGATAAAGCTTACCTTTTTGTAAAATGTACCGAACATAGTTTTTTCGTAAATACCGAATACCGGATTGCACTTTCTGGACATTCGGCCGGATAAGCCGAATATGCCGAATGTTTTTTTTGTTATAAAAGATATATTGTGGTAATAAATATACGCGGAAAAATCAGTTTTTGTTCTGAAGAAGAACCGCAAAGCTTGTTTTATATTTTATTGTAAAATGCTCATATATTAAGATATAAGACTTCTGGTAATAACAGGCAACGAAAATCTATTTTTTCTTTGCACTTATTAAAGAATTGATGATTATAGAATGTTATCATGTTGTAATGGAAATTAAATGGAGTATAAAAACTTTTTACGGCGACATCATCATAAGTTTCTGAATAGTAACTGACATACACTGAAGCATTAAATTTATTTATATAAACTTTCCTAATATACAAACTATACCTCAAAATAAAAAGTGTTTTTTTTATTAACTATTTTTTTATATCATGGTTTATATAGAAACGACTTTTTGCTAAACCCTTTAGTTTTTATCATATTTTGTAATGTCTCATAGATGTTGTTACATACTTAGTTTTTTTAAGTAGTTTTGCCTGTTTTTGTTTGTGCAAAAATTAATTTCACAGGATTTTTGCTTTTTCTTAAAGCTTTTTAACGCGAATCTTCTTATGGACACAAGTTTTTGGATATTACAAAAAACTTAGTGCACCCTACAGTGATGGAAGTAATGATTTGTATACAGCCTGATGATTCGCAAGGTGCAAAATACTGTTACAAAAAGAAATATACTTTTAGGTTTATTGTAAATTTTTGTCGCAAAAAACACTTTTGATAGCATTTAAAATATTAAAAATAAAATATTTTTTTGTTTTTTTTTACATTAATTATTAGATAAAAGACGTAAAATACATAAAAACTATAAAATAGGTTTTTTTCTCGAAATAAACTGATAAAAACTGCGTTACCGTACATTAATATATGCTTTGCGGTAAAAAAAAACTTTTCATTCTTAGCGGCTGTTGCACTTTAAGAAATTTTTGGTTGAATAATGCATTTTCGTGTTAGTATCGCAAGGAAATAGTATGTCAAATGTAATAATAAAAACCATTTCTACAAAAAAAAACGACATATTAAAAAAAAATTGCTAAATAATTTTAGTTTATAAAAAAAGGAAAAAAAATCATACTATTAAAAAAAAAACTTAGTTTTCCATAAAATAAGGAAAAATATATTTTTTTTTTGTCTTTTGCTTTAATTGTAATATCCTGTAGTAAATAAAACGTTTTACGCACAATACTTTAAATTGATTACAGAAAGCCTTTTTAAAAAAACTATGAAAGATTTTTATAATACAATATGGTATTGTAATTCATTACAAAGTATCGTATTTTGATGTTATACAAAGCTGATATTGTAATGTTGGTATAAAGTCTGGCTAAAGGGTCCTGAAAATGTTCGTTTGTATAAAAGACAAAAGATAAGACTTATGCACGAG
>JAQFYM010005609.1:0-12979 GCA_034694785.1 Agrenia bidenticulata
AAAACATCGAAAAATAAGGTTTTTAAGCCCAACTTTTGCAAAAAACACTGACTACCCCCTGGCTCAAAAATTCCTGGTTACGCCACTGACCTATAGATATGATAGAACAAAAGTGTTCTCTGTATTGACCGTTCGAGTCGGCTTCGATAGGCAAATCCAAAGAGAAACACGGTAAAAACATTCGCATGGTCGACCAATCGAATATTTTTGTTATAACGCATTGTCTACATTAATGCATATAAAAATGTCTAAAAACCCGATGAAACAATTCAAAAGCTAAAAAGCACACGAAATAGCAACTTGAAAACTAAGAAATTCGTAAAATAGTGTGAAAATGGGCATGAAACCCTCATAAATGCCAAAAACTTGCCTTTATATTAGACTGGAGCAAAAAACACGTAAAAAAAATATTATAGCAATTTATAAAAATGAAGCAAATGAAAAAGAAATCAAGAGCAAAAAAAAATAACAACGATATAAAAAAAAAAATCAATTGAATCATCTGGTACTAAAGTCATAGTTTCTTCTTGTTTAGAAAGTGGGGTACACGAGTATAGAAACAAAACAAAAAATTTAAAGCAATGATGAAATCAAAACACAAAATTTATGCAAACTAGAAAAAGCACAGTGCAATCGTTTTATGATGACACAGAAAATACTGATTGTTTGAGCAATCCGTAAATTGATGTAAAAACAAACAAAAAAAAAAGCACTAAATCATACACTTTAAAATCAAAAGCATAGAACCAGTCACAAATGACAAAAGACATTCTTATTAGAATAAATAGTGCTTTAACGAGTAAAAGTATAAGTAAAAGCGCCTGTGATGAGACATGTGTTACTAAAAAAATTAAGCGTGAGAAAAGTACAGTGGCAATTCTTAGATTCATAAATAAATCAAAAATAACACTATACGTCAAGCGTACACAGTATGATAAAAAGTATCATAAAAGGACGCATTTGTGTATATATAAATATGCTGTAACTTGTTGTATTTATAACCTTTTTATTGGGCTTTTTCGATAATTGCGTCTAAAGCTTCTCACCAAAAATAGGAAACAATACTAGCAACCGGATTCGTTCAGTCGTTTGCTTTAAGATTTGTAAAAGCACGTAGAATACCTAACTAATTGTTGGCAAATTTAACCTTTGAAAGTTTCGCAAAATTATTTAATTTTTCTATCGATTATCTTGTCACCCACTTTCTGTTTTTATGTTTATTTGACCCATAAAAGAAACAACAATACATTTGTAAACGGCAAATTACAATTTAAATAAATTTTATATTTTTTTAGTAAATAAAATTTGCACATTTTTTTATTCTCTTGTTTATATATTGTTCGCTATTTAAAAAGTCTATTTCTATGCTTCAAATTTATATAACTATTTATGCGTTGATTAGGTAGCTTATAAAACAGGCAGCATGAGATAATTTTCTAGGCTTAGAATTAAGACTTTTTGATATTACATGGTACAATATCTAGCGTTAAGATTTGAATTGATACAACACGTTTATAACTGTGGTAGATGTAAAGATTAGGGCAGTACAATGTCGTCATATGACATTTGATCTCTTCTTTTTATATTTAATTTTTAGGCTAAGTTGTCTTAGATTTGCTGCATTACCTAAAATTTATACCTGCTCAAATAGAAAAAGTTTTTAACAAATAGAAAGGTACATTTAAAAAATAAAACTAGCATTGGATACTAACAAACCGTAAGATATACAGATGGTTAGGACGAAACACAACGTATCTTGTAATTGCAATCGCATGCGCTTAAAATATAACACGGCTTGTTTTTGTATTTAGTTGAACCCGGCTGTAGTTTATAGCTTTGTTTTGTACATGGGTTATTTAAAATGCCATAGAAAATAACTACCATATAGGAATAATCTAATTATTCAGCTGACAGTGTTGAAACCTTAATTCGAAAGTTTTTTCTTACTTTATTATTTACATCAGTTTTTTTGGATTTGAAGAACAATATCTTATGAATATTGCGACGCTGATTCCAAAAAATCAACAGAAGAAACTATAACTTATTTTTGTATTTCAAAAAACACAAAAAAAAACAACAAAGTCTATTTCAAAGTCTTTATGCAGTCTAATATATTTGTGCAATTGTAACTTCTACTTAAAAAAAGATTCCAGCTAAAGAAAAACAAACGGTATAATTTATTTGCAAACCAAAACCATTTGCAAAGAATATGCAAAGTAAGTGTACGTAGTAAAGGTTTTTTTGCGACTATACGTAAATGTGCACAAATTGTTCGTTTAGTACAATCTATTATATATAAAATATTTGTCATTTTATGAGGCATACTATGAGAATAAAATCAAAAACATATACAAGTGTAAAAAAGTAAACACTTACAAGGTTTGTTTATTTTTTCTACAAACCCATTTTAATAAAAGCCCTAGGGGTAAAAAAAATTATGAGGCAAAAAAAACAGTCAACACGCTTTTACTAAAAACAAAGTAAAAAACAAATTATGTTGTTTTACACTGTGCAGATATGCACATAAAAATGATATCTCTAAAAAACACAAAAGTATGTATGTTGTCAGTTTAGTTATGCAGCGTGAGATCGTAAAATTCAACATTTATCTCTTTTTAATGTCTGCTCATGCCTAAATAAAATACAGTTTAGATGAAATTGTCGTTTTTCTACTTTAAATTTAGAAAGTTGCTTCTTTTGGTGCTTATATTGTATTTTTACTTGTTCATGGTCGTCTTTGTTACGTAATTATAAAATTCAGTTTGATATTCATAATCTAAGAATTTAGAAAGTGCATTTTGCGAGAGAGGATTACTCATTATATATTTTTTTAGCAAGTCTGTAGCATTCGTAACCATTTTTTATTTTGTTTCTCTTTTATTTCGTTACTGTTCAATCGAATTGTAGCTTGTAATCAGTTACGTATGAAAATGCGTATAAAGATACACTTGTAACTAACAAAAAAAACACGGGCACGGCAGTTGTTAATGTATAAAAAAAACATGATATAGTTGTTAAATTTCTTTTCTTTTTTCGTTATATATTTTTCTCTACGCCGAATTTAACCGAAAAACCAATATTTCACTAAAAGAAACAACTGATACGACAGGCAAATTTAATTTACGACACGCGATTGGCATATGTACAATTACAAAATGTACAGCAATTTGACTTTTATTTCACATACAAAAAATGTGTAGTTCTTATATGCTTGGCACAACATTGTTTCAGTTGCGTTTGTTGGATACCTAGTTATACCGATAGATGAAAACCGGCGGGTTATTTTACGATAGTAACGTTAAGAATTTTTTTCTATAGGCAACCGTTAAGTAAATTTTTTCTATATACTTATTAGAAAAACAAAAAAAAACATAGCAAGGACAACTGTTTTATACACAGGCATGTTTATATACTCATATTAAAAGTAAAAATATAAATAAAAGCGAGACTAGTTAGAAAAGGGTTTGTATAATATTTTTAACATGGCAGTATATCATGACAAAATCTATTATAAAGTTTTATTTAAAGGTCAAAGTTCAAAAAATGAAAAATGTTTAGTATTTTCACTTTAAACTTGAATTGCGCGTCTTTCTTTGTAAAAAATATAGGTCTTACATCAAAAATGCTATAGCATATGGACTTTATTTAGATTTTCGTAAAGTTTTGTTTATACATTTGCCTAAGAAACATAAAATATGATTACCAAACATATTAAAAATATATGTGCAAGTAAGCTTCAAAATTAAAAAATGTTTTTTCAAAAACAGTTTATTCGTGAGAAAAAAGGTTCCTTTATTTTGTTCACTAAAAAAAGAACAGTTTTTTTATACTTTAGAAAATGTTTTTAGTTCGGTTCTATTTTCACATAAAAAAATTGTATTTTACGAAACTGTTTTTCAATAGAAGCTATTTTTTAACTTTTGTGTTCATCTCCAAATAAAAACTATTTTTTATGCAAAATAAATTCTTAAAATAAAAACTAGTTCTTTATGAACCGTTTTTTTAGGGAGAAAAAAAAATAGTACAAAAGTTTTTTTTTATATGCCTAAAAAAGAGTTGAGTGTAAAAAAAGTTTTTATTGTATGATGAACACAAATAAAAGTATTTTACATATAACAGTTTCGTAAAAAAACATTCTTTTATTTGAGACGAACAACCAAAGTAAATAAATATTATTTAAGCATAAAAAAACTGTATTTTAAAAACCAAACAAACGCAAGAACCTTGTTTCTTACAAATAAACTGTGTAAAAGGAACAGTTTAATATGTATATAACGAACTGGCCCTATATAAGGTTTAGTTTTATTGTTCTAAATACTACAAAACAGCAGCTCATTGTTGAAGATAATACCGTGTTTATATTTCGCAAAGCTATAAAATGTTTTTAACTTGTCAAGTTCTAGTACGAGGTCTGCATCAGACCGAAAAGGAAAGTTCGTGACAAATAAAAAAAGGACCGGAAGACAGGACCGTAAAAAGATGCGAAAAAAAATACTAAATGTAAAATCTTTTAATGCACCTAAATATTCAGGGTCACACGGGACGGTCCGGTCCGGTCCGCTGTTTTTTCGGTCCATTGCAGATCACTAGTCTAAGTATTACTACTGCGTATCCAGGAATTTATGAAGAAGGTGTAGTCTGTATTTTAAAAAAAGATACTTAAAAATAAAATTAAGAGTAATGATTACGTTTGTATGTGTTTAAAAAAAAATGAGTTGTAAATTTTTAAGGTTTAGCAATTTATCTACAAAAAATTACAGCATATAAAAATTTTTCCTGCGCATACCGATTTTGTATATTTTTAGAAGGTGATATAAAGAAAACTTCGCGGCTTCCTCCATTCCTCTTTAGCTACGCATTGGCATATACATAAATTGACACAGTACGGCTGAGCTGTAGATATAATATTTCATACCCTTCTTAAAATCACAGAAGCAGTTCTTTTATATATTTTGATGTATAGTTCGTATAAATTTTAGCTTCATCTCTATTTTTTTTATTCATGAAAACAGCAATTGTAAATAAAAAAAATTCTGAAACAAATCAACCAGCAAGCAGACCGCGTACAAGCGTATATTGCAATAAGAAAGTTTGTAGAACCATTTAAACCGTTTTGTGAAGATCACAGATTACCGTGATTTTCTTAAATGCAATATCGTGAAACCCTGCAATTAATATTTTGGTTTGTGGGGTTTAAAGATAATGCGTAATTCAACGTTAGAAAATTATTATACTATATTTGTTTGCTTGCTAGCAATACTTCTATTGATCAGAAGAAACATAATTGTATGTGTGTACAGTATAATTTACATAAGCTAAAAACAATGAAGTTTTTATTTATGTTAACTAAACTTAACTTTAGCTATTTTTCGGTGTAAGTGTATTTTTACAGTACAAATAAATACATCATATAATTTAGCTTACATTTTTGTGTGGCAGGATGTATAAAATCACAAAATTGTCTTCTTTTTTATGTGTCAATTAGAAAAATTTCTTATGTATAGTGAAAATTCTTCAACAGTGTAGAAAATTGCATAAAATGTATGCAGCATAAAACAACTTTTGCATGTGTAACATAAAGTAAATGGTTTTACTGATAAGTTAAAAAACAAAGTCGTGTTTTTTAAAATCTTGAGTTTTTTTTACGTATTTGGTATTAAGCCCATGATTAATATTCATTTTAGTTTTGATTACCTACACTTTGTAGTTGCATACAAATACATTAAAAACACAACTTTTTTACTAGTTTTTACATAATATTATTTTTAGTAAGAACTATATGTAGAATAAAAATTATTAAATCGTCAAAATTCGTAAAGACTAATTAACGTAGTAATGGCAGTTCGGGTTTTTTATTTTGTCTTTTTACTCTTAGAATAAAAAATAAAACTTAAAATATAAAAAATAGGTAAATTTTACATTTAAAGCGTGAAAGATTTTTTCAAACGGTTTTTTCGTCAAAAAAATGGGTGCTGGTATAAAAAAGACTCATTTTCCTTGCTGCAGTGCTTAAAACAAAATATAATTCTTACAAGATTAAGTAAACTGCCTTGTTGAATGTAAAAACATATATTTTATGTGTACACAAAAAAAAAAAATCATCCACAAGTATATAGACTAGGGCTGGGGCCAATATAAAGTTAAGCATTATGATAATCATCAAAAAACGTTACGTACAAGCCTATAAATGTATTATATATGAAACCCGTCAAAACACACCATAAAATACTATAACCAAAAAATAAAAGGCAATGATAAGTTACTGTGTTTACTATGTTCTATAAATTCGCATTTTTCTGAATTTTTTTTAGTCCTATCTTTTAATCATTTTTTTAAAAATAAATTTCATTGTCTTAATCCAACAACAATAAGAATTTAAGTAATTTCTTTATGAGCACCGAAAAAGAAAACATCATGAAAAAACTATACTTACCATAAAATTGTTTAAGAAAAAAAAAATATTTAAATATTTAAGAATTGAAGACTATATATAATCAATACATCCAATATAGTGGTTCACAAAATGACAAACTTAAAAAAAAATTGCAGTACACGACATTCTTAATACATATGCATTTTGGTGTTAAGGCTTTCCCTTCGTGCTCTTGCGTCATTTTTTCTGATCATTTACAGAAAAGCATGTATTTTGAATACATTTTCCACTTGTTTGTTGTGAATTTTTAGCTTGAAAAAAGCTTCTTCATCTTTTGTTTATAATTTGGTTCATATAATATCTTTGTTTGTTTTTCTTTCATTTTTTTTAGGACTGGCCTATTAATACTAATACTATATAAGGAATTTTTAATCCTATCAATATGGAATTGATTGTTACCCAGCGGGAATTATAACACATTTTATGCTGAAAAAAAATTTATGCCCAAATTATACTTGAAAAGGTACAGCATATACTATTATGTCTATTTAACAGAGCAAATAGCTTGCCAACTCAATGTTGTTTTTTTCTACCCAATTAATAAATTCGAACAGAAAAAAAAACTTGCGTATATCAAATTTCCTTAGGTACCATTAAAAAGTGCAATGTGACTAATCAAGCCTAAGATCACCATTTAAGTATTCGTTTATATTTATGTTGTAGACCTCTTTAATATATTTATATAGAAAAATTAAAGCTATACAGACGTTGTTTTGTACGCTTATGCTGAAAATAACCTCCTAAAGATATAATTCCGTATACGCCTTTAACATATTGATACAAGGTGTTAAAAATTTGTAAAAATTTTATTTTTTGTAATATAATGTATATTGTACTCCTCATGTCTTTCACAGGAATTTTCTTTTACAAAAAAATAAAATGTTTTTACGATCTTTTGCATACGTTGAATAAGTCCAAGTCACATTTCTGTCAGTGTGCATATTTAGGTAATAAAAAAGACGTTACTTATCATCCGTTTTGAGATTTACAGTCCGAAGTGTAAACTACTACAATAACATTTCGAATTAAATTATTAAAGAATGATCACAGTACTGAGATAATTTATTGTTTATTTTCATATATTGTGCTCTAGCATTGTGACAATACAATGCATTTTCAGTATAATATAATAATTTTGTACAAATAAAAATGCAAATCAAGTCTAAATAAAAAATTTTGTTTTTTAAAATTTATTCAATCGTTTTTTATATGCATTTGAATATCAAATATAATATATCGTGAAATTTTAGTACAATCGCATATGGGCAAAAACTTTTTGGTATATAAAAATAAAAAATTTAAGATATTTTTTACTTATAAGCATATTACGTAAAAAAGTTCATCGATATTAGGACACCAAAAAAATGACTGTTTTTTGTCAATTGAATATGCAAATTACGTTACAAACATACATTTCACAAATTTTCGGAGGTTAAATGCGCTAATGAGGTCTGATATGCAAATTATGTGTCTAGAAATACGCCAATACCAGCAAACCGCACATGGTACTGATTAACTTCGTGTATTTTTATATTTAAATAGAGTTTATGTAAAAAATCCATTTTGTCTTACAACGTGTTTTTTGTTCATGTTCATGGCGATTATATCATGTTAAAAACATGAATTTGATATTTTTATCACAGAAGTTACTTCATTTACAGTTTCAGTTTTTTGTTTGTGAAGCCAATGCACATTATTTGTTTTATAGCTAATCCAAATTAATTGTGGGTTTTCTTCTAATTTTTATGATTTTGAATTACATACAATATCATATCAAAGAAGACTTTGCGATAAGTTTTTTGCATAGCACGATAAACATAATGCAAGTAAAATGTAAGAAAATCGATACAAAACAAATGAGATACAAGTTGTTTTTAGAAATGAATTACTATCCGTCTGCGATAAGCTTTTAGAACGTAAAAAGGCAAGATGCATAGGAAAATTAGGTATCAACGTTTACTTCAAAAGATGAATTCTTGGATGTGCAGCAGTAAAAATGCCTAATGAAAAAAAAGCGATGTTGAATGAGCAGTATGTTTATGCTTTGATCTAAGACTAGCCATTTTCTAGTTGAGTTGTTTTACAAACTTATTTTATAAGTTTACAATCTAACACAAGACTATCAG
The DNA here is from genome assembly GCA_034694785.1 of Agrenia bidenticulata. Classification (NCBI taxonomy): domain Eukaryota; kingdom Metazoa; phylum Arthropoda; class Collembola; order Entomobryomorpha; family Isotomidae; genus Agrenia; species Agrenia bidenticulata. Next base: position 8,560 of record JAQFYM010005609.1, read on the forward strand.
CGATTTTGTGCCGATGATTAATCTCATATCTTGCTGTTCTACAATCTGATTTAGTATTTTTTAGCCGGTGTTTAATGTTTTTTTGTGTATGGCCAATCCTGGCACGCTGCAGGCGCTTCATCGCTCGACTGTGGTCGAGGGCGTCACAATTCCGCATTAGGAGTGAAGAGACTGGAGCGGAATACGGAAAACTCCCTTGCTCGCGTATCTACGCCATGACGTCATCCCAACAGCAAAATGATGATTTCACAGAAAGAATATTTGTCTCATAAGCCTTTATGGGTTTCCGAAACAAACTGAACCACGAATCTACATGGCCATAAACTATATAGCCAATATGGGTCGAGCTTTTTTCCATATTTTTTTCATATTATATCGCCATCCGACCCCCCCCCCCCAAAATTTATATGACCATCCTTAATTTAAGGAATTGCAAGTTTTGATATTTCAACGGGGTTAATCAATGTAAACACAAACTATGTGGATTAATAGGCACCATAATTGCTACAAAACAAAACAACTTTTTTTCACGTACTGAAATTGAACGCAAGGATTGGCATGTATTCTAGCAAAAAGCTATAATTAAACTTAGTTTCAAAATATCAATTGTTTACATCAAGCAGTCTGTCGTATAGTGGAATACGATTTTTCTGTAATTAGTAATTAATTAATATGATCTTAAAAAGGAAAGACTTATAATATACTAATATAATTAATTACTAGTTCATTATAGAAGAGTTCCGAATAAATATATATGTTTTGTAAATAATAGTAATTTATCATTCTTTTTGAAAAGGTGGTTAAGCCAGGGGCGTGGTTTTTGTTTTAATGATAATAAGAATAAAAAAAAGTATTTCAATTCTCGCGTGGAATATTACTTGTCTCCAAAGAACATGCAACGAAACAACGTCAAAGTTAATTTAAATAGGACTAAATATAATGTAAATATATAAAATTAAAAAAGACATTGATATGGACGTCAGGGATGTCATCTTACAAATACCATTTTAAAGCAGAATAGGATATAAAAAAATGTGCACAATATACCAAAACTAAGATATTTGTAAAATTTCGTTGATATTTTAACATAAAGTTAATGTAATGATAAACGAAAATACAATCTTTTATAAGCATTAATTCAGGATAAATTATTTTATAAGAAAAAAGCAATAATGATTACAAGAAATCGAAGCAGAACATAATCAGTCACAAATTGTCACCCGATATAAGATCTGTCCTAAGCTTTGAAATGGATCTGCTTTTTCAAATAGATTATGAAGAGATCGATAGATATTATATAAAGAAAAATAGGGCAGTATCAATATATGTAAATTTGTAGAGTAAAAAAGCCAGACGAAGATTTTTGAAGATTGTTGAAAGCATTTCAGAGAGGACTCGGGACACATACCCGACTTGAGATTGAAGAAAAAGCCTGATCTGCAGATTCACGTAATTTATCATAAAAATGAAGAATGAAAAGATAAAACTAGAAATGGGAATACAGAAAAAAAACATCAAGAGGGCGAAGAGAAGTGCAAAATAAAAGCAAGAAACAAAATTAAAAAGAAGCAATACATATGATTTTATTGAAAATTTAGTTACTGCAAAATGGTGTTCAATACACAGAAGCACATGCCATAATACTAAGGAACGTACACAGTATGATTTTTAAAACAACTTTACCAGCAATATAAATAGAAGTAATTATGAAAAAAAGCAGATAGTAAAGTGTTTATGTTTATAGGGAAGGAGAAGGAGAATTACATACAAGAAGTAGTAGTGAACAACAACATAAATAAATACGATGTGCGGTTGTGGTTTAATGTGATTCTCAGAAAAATATATAATTTAAAACCTTGTTAATTATTTACAGCTTACCATGTTAACAAATAAACCTATAACGACCATATATGAAACAATTGATTTGTAATTTCAAAATATAGTTTATAACTAAAAAAAGATTTTAAAATATGAATAGTGCCTACAATGTAAGATACTAGTGGAAAACGAAAGCTGTTAGTGGAAGTATTACAATGGAAAGGGTTTTTATCGGCAATTTTTGGCTCCGTGAATTGCATACACAAAGTGGTATCAATTGTGGATAAAGTACTAAAAATGAAGAATACTGAAACTACTATAAAGTATTGTGATGATTTATTAATAAGCAAATTATAAATACAAAAAAAAGAGGAAATATAGCGCAAAGCACCCAGATTACAAAAATGCAGTATATGAATACGGCCGAAAAAACCAAAGGCATGCAGACAGAACAAAAAAGCCCTTATTTTTGTGGCGAGTTCCAGATTTAAGAATCAAAAGAATATGAAGTTTTTTTAAGTATATCATCAGTGTCAAATAAGAGTTAGAAAAATTGGTCGGTTTGGATTTTTTGCTATTTAAATACGCCAAATTAAAGTTCTGCATTTTTGATACGCAAGCAAAATGGTTTTATTGCGATTGGTAGTTAATTATACAAAGATAATAATATTTGAAATAAATAAACCAATATCACTACAGAAGATAACAGAGAACACGCAGATGATGTACTGCGCCACATTGGTTAGTAATAAAAGATTAACGTATGACTTTTGTCAAATTCAAATCGACCCCGAAGATAGGAAATGTACTGGGGTCTTTGTGCTAAAAAAATCTACATATAAAAGAATAAACTTTGGATTTAAGATTGACCCACAGGTATTTACTCAGATAAATAAAGACTGGGGTGAAGCCCGAGTGGCTCGGGCCTACTTCCTCGGGCGGCCGGGCTTAGTAAATCTTGGGCGGGCGGACAAATTTCGCCGAACTCAGAAACTTTTTTTAAAAACTGAACATGTTCCACGCTTTTAGGTGAATAAATATATGAACTGATTTTTTAGAGCCAAATATTGCGTCCTACACCTAATGACCATACATTAAATACATAAAAAAGAGTATGCATGAATGTATATTGTTTTCCGTAATCGATAAAAAACCTTATTTTATTTTGGATAAGAGTTATCGAATAAAAAAACCAATTCGGAATTGATTACTAACGTCGCTTTAATATAATAAAGTTCGTTGTAAAGATAAAAAAAAACGTTTGAGTAAAATTACTCCAATTCGCTAAATATTAGATTCTTGAAAAATTCTTATGTTTAGGTTTAGTTTTTTTCTGACTTTATCATACATACTATTTTAATTAGTGACGGGTTTTGACACATAAAATAACCAAAAAAAAAAAATAAAATAGAGTTATTAGATATTTTTAATCATACTTAAAATTTCTGACTTTCTTATATAATATTTTTTATTAGAGACAGCTAAAAAAACCCAGAATCATATATTTATACAAAAAAGTTATTGGCTGTAATTATAAAGTCCGAATATGGTATTGCCATATTATGTCGTATAGTTTCTTACATTCTTCCCCCTTCTATGGCCATTAAAGTAAAATATGGCATGTGCAAAAACTAGGCTATAGGAACATATAAAAAATGTAAATATATATCAAAACTTGGATTTGATATACCAATGTAGTATTTTACCCTTAAACTTTTTTGTTTAATGTGTTAGAGCATTTTAAAAACTCATATAAAAAGGCCTTTTACAGGAAACTTCATCTTTAAATAGTTCTTGCGCAACTATGTTTATTCGCCCCATTTTACGATTTTTAGTACGGTAAATTTACTAAAATGCAAGTTTAATATATTTGTTTATACTTTGTTAAACAACTTTATACGGGGTTGTGTTGCTCATGTGCATGTATTATACTAAAGAAGGTTTTTATGGCAAAAAAATAGAGATAAGGCATTTTAGCAGTATATTATACTGTCAAATACATAGTAATTACAACTAAAATGCTAAAAATACAAATTTATGTCTTTTTATACTTCTTCTGTACAAAATTATGTAAGATAAAATCATCTAATGTGTATGTATGTTTTAGTTGATAATTATACAATAGATAGAAAACATGTAATTTTTAAAGAGATAATGTATACTTTGCGAAATATATAATAAAGTGTTTGATATTTTTTGTTTTACTTATTACCATCACTGATTTTTTATAACTCTTTTATTCTAGGAAATCAACGAAAGTTTGTTAATAATCAAATAGTGACGCATAGATAATAACTATTATACAAATAAAAAAGTTTTAGTAATAGTTTTTTTGGGTAAAAAGGGGTACATGTTGTATTGATCAAAAAAATATATTATGGAAAAATTATGGAAATCTATTTCCCCATTATGGTCATATATGGTATGAGGTCACATTTTTTTGAAACCCCTGCCTTCCTGCAAGACAACAAGTAAAATATATGTATATTCTTACAACACTCTTATTTTAAATCACGTTGCAACTTAAAACTTGGTAAATAATCAAATGTGTGTCAACCTCAATTTAACAACAATAATTGTAACTTTTTTTTCCCTCCGGGCC
>JAQFYM010005610.1:0-12976 GCA_034694785.1 Agrenia bidenticulata
AATAAATTAAAACAAAAAAATATTCCCTGAGGAGTAAACGAGGACGTCTTCAAACCCTCCCGCTCGAGGAACCTTGATTTATACTAACCTGGTATTGAATTTTAGTCTGAGATAGAATTTTAACATAGTTCATTTGGATGAGCAAAGATTTTGGATGTCCAAAATCTTTATCAAGTCAAGAGCGAACTTTTTTTGACGAGTTTCATGGCTACCGAATTTAATAATGCTCTAGAAAACCCTCACGGGTCGGCCCATACACAGCTCTCATGGATTGTCCTAACTTACCTTTATCCAATATTTTGTGACGCTTGGTCTATCTTTTGAGAAACCCCCTAGAGGTCCTGAGGGTCAATCCCCATGGGAAATCCTGTAATCTGATTTGTTTAAAGCTTGTTCAAAATAATATTCTGCATAAAATTGTAAAAATTTGGCTAACTAGCTAAATCTGTGGAGAGCTATAGACCCATACTTCCCGACATCGCAGGTCAAATCTGAATAGCTTATTCGAAGCCTCTTAAATAATTAGATATCCAAAAGGAAAAGTTTTCGAACCGGTGACCTTTTGAGTTGTCCAGAGGTCACGAGGTTAAAAATGTCGAAATGTCTGGTACATGCCCAACTGATTTCCATATTTGAGAATAATGAATATTTATGGTCATGCCTCTGATGTAAAAAATTAATTGTTTCTCATTTATTGCATTAAAGTGCTTTATAACTTTCCAGATTTGTCACTTTTTTTCATACGTTATATAGCTATTGTACTAATTAATGACTCCCAGCTTCTACTTAATTTGAAAATCTCTCTGAAAATCTTTATCGCAAGTTACTAGTAATGTTTTGAAAGGTTACATGAGTAACATATGGACACAATTTTAAAATACCCAATTAAGTGAGACAAGCGTAATAATATTTGCAGTAACTTTTGTGGAGTTTATCAGGCTTGAAACATAAGATAACTTAATTCTGTCTACTATGCCCATACTCTCAGTCCTCCTTATAATTTAGCCTCTTGCAAATAGTTATCACCCTTTCTGTCACTTTCGAAATAATGATTTGTGGATTCAAAATGAATTGACAGCATCTGCTTATTTAAGCGGAGGGAGTGGAATCAGATAATTATATAACAGAAACCCATTCATAGAATTATACACTAAACGTCATTCCACACTCAACTGTCTTTAAAAATCCCGATGAATCAAAGAACGTCTCACTTTGTGAAGGTCAGTGTCAGTGTAATTCTTGAATAACCTCGAACTTAATCTCACCAAGATTAAAATGGTAGTTGTGAAAATGAAATCAAGTTCATGCTCAAAATGCATTCTAATGTCAATGTCAAATCATCTTCTCCAGACTTTGCAGAATTTCAGCCCAGTTCACTTTTATACTTTTCTGTTCAAAGATCTGAATTAGATTTTGTTTAAAGTGTATTATAAACTGAAATACACGACTGACAACACAGTGGTAAAGATAGGGTTTCGTCCAAATGGGCAATCTGTCAAGAATCTTCGGTTCTACATAATGTTGATAGTCTAAATGATTTCCCTATCTCACGGTGAATAAGATACCAAAGAACTTTACGGCCTTTCCTCATTCCACCACGGTTTACCGGGATAAAGAGATTCTCTAAGAAACACTGGGCGAGCATGAATGATTAAGGCCCCTTGAGACGTAACAACCACCTACCAAGGAGGAAAAGTTATTTAAGGAATTTTAAACATTTTAGATGTGAATGGGAGGATTTTCAATTGCAAATTTAAAAAAATTGAATAGTTTTTCATGATGACGGCTGATTTACAAGCTGACAAGAATAAAACTTGCAAACACGGAGGAAGGGATCAATTATCAGATACTACCAAGTATTTATCAACATTGGCAATTTTTCTCGAATGTATTACATACGTAAGATTTTTTGTTTTTTTTGGTGGATAAGCACCAGTCAACTAGGATACTTAAATGTTCATCTTGAGTTTATAGGGAGTTTAAGCTACTGCTTAACAATGAATTTTACAACTTGAAAAAAATCCCTGCAGTGTCCTCAGGAACTTTTCGGAAATTTAGAAATTAAAAATGAGTTTTTAATGAGCTTCAGTTTAAAATTTGTTGACTGTTTTGAGTCCAAAAATATTGACTAGTTAGTCGGAAGGTTTTTGATATAAATTTGCTTTTAGCTTCTACATTAAAATTTTAATTTAGCTTTTACATTAAAAAAAAATATCATTGGGACCCCGCAGAAAGATTTTAAACTCAGTTTGTCAGTTATTAGAGTATTGTTAAGAAATTGGTTTTACGACCCTTGACTAGTTAAAGCTAAAATCGTTTGATTAATGAGATTGTGAATATTGTGATTAATAGGGATGTGCGGTAAGCTTTTTTTCCCCGGTGCTGGTGGACTTAAAAAACAAGTATGAGACCGATATTGAATCAATATCAAAGATATTCATCGCTTTAACTATTGGATATCTTCCTGGAACTTTAGCTGGTAAGGAGTTTCAAAATACTTTTTAACTCTGAAAATAAAAGCTACAAACCGTTTTGTAAAATCTTTTGAAATCCCCCATACCGATATTTATTTTAAATTAATAAGTTTCATTTCGACAAAAAAACATTCTTTTTGTACTCCATGAACAGTTCCATACTATTAACGCAAATGTTGAATAAACTATAGAACTTTTTAAACCCATCAATGAGCAAGAACATTTAACTAACATTCAGTATGAATAAATGGAAACAATTTTGGTCAATGTAAACTATAACTGATGTATTATATAACGTTCTAAGATAAATAGAAAATAGATATCAAAAGTTCCGAAAGTATTAACAGGCAATTGAAGGCATTTACCAAGTGTAATAAATAACAGTTTGAAATAAATCTATCATAGGGGGCTTTTTGTTCGGCCGCATTCTAAGCCGACAATGTGGAGTAGTGGTTGCCTTCATCGGAATCGCCAGTTCTTTGTTCCTGACCCCATACTGCCCCACCCTGATGCTATTCTTACTGAACGGGGCCTTCCTCGGCTTCTCCTGCGGAGCCTACGACACAGCCCAAGTTGTCTGGATGATTGAAATGTGGCAGAGTAGATCAGGACCTTTCATCCAAGCCCAGCACTTCTGTTTCGCCCTCGGCACTAATCTTCCCATCTTCCTTGCCACTCCTTATTTGGGCCAAGGGAGCAAAAGGGCGATCGAGGGCGGCTATTACGAACACGATGACATGACCCTGCTTGAGGGCTCTGGCCTAAAAGTCCCCTTCACCATCGCCGCCGCTTTAGCCGTTTGTAACATCGCTTACGAGCTGTTTCTCATAACCTGTTTCAGATATGTCAAGCCCTCTGTGGATGAGACAGAAGTGTTAGGAAAGGAGAGGGAAGTGGACCAGTCGGGGTCAAGAATTTACAGAATCAAGCTGATCCTTGTTTCGGGGCTGTTTATGGGATTTTGTGTGGGGATGGAAGGGAGCTCGATTCAATTCATTCCCACATTTGCCCAATACGGGGACTTGAAACTCTCGGAGGCTCAAGGGGCTCTAGTCCTTACTGGGTTAACTGGAGCCTTTACGGTTGGAAGGGCCTTTGGGATTTTGATTACTTTCAAGGTGTCCCCACAAGTTATATTGTTTTTTAATCTAGTATTTTTGGCAGTGGGGAATTTACTGCTCTTGGTTTGGGCCAATTCGTCACATGAGATGTTGTGGGCGGGATGTATTCTTTTAGGATTTGGGTATTCGACCATGTATGCCAGTTTTTACACGTTTATGTCGAAGCATTTAGTGTTCACGGATCAGATTGGGTCTATGATGTTAGTTTGTGGTTCCTTGGTGGGGACAGTATACCCATTTATTGTGGGAAAGTATATTGAGCAAAATCCTGTCGTGGTTACGTACACAAACTTTCTAAGCGTGGGCGTTTGTGCTAGTGCATTTTTGGTGGCCTACGTGATTACAAGTAGTAGCCGCGCTAAGCAAGTTCACCCCGTTTCCGCGTAGAAAATCTCTTCTCCTAATTAATAAAAAAATTGATGTTTTTAAAGTAATATGCAAATGCAATCCATGTAAAGTGAAAGTTTTTAGCTAACATTACAAAGACAAATAAAAGTTAACTATGTAAACTGTGACAGGGTATAAAAATATTTATAATATTAAAAATATGTGTGAAATCTCAGAAAAAAATATTTGGTACACATACTGGTTAGACTTATAAAAAATGTAATCACCCTGAAATCTCCAAGGTGTAAATAGGAAATAAATACACTGTTTTAAATTTATTGACTCATAATGGAACCTTTTCTGAGTATTCAAATTATTCTTCAGGGGGCCAAGGTACGTTTCAACGGGTTTTATAATTTCACTGTTGCTTAAAAAACTATTGCAAAATTTATCCACATTAACCACAAGCTCGAACTTAAAGCCAGTTACACGAGATACTACTCCAAGCTTTTTAAACACAATTAAAGATCAATTAATTAATTCTTGCATTAATTATAATTTATTTTTTTAAACAGTTTTTAATTGTAATTTTTATTTGCAGGTTTGAGGCAGTTGCAATCGGTTCAAACGGATTGTAATCGTTTTTTAGTATTATATTTGCATATACTTACGCATACAAATAATGCGATAACAAAAGGATTGGGCACTCATTGTAATATCAAAGTAATTAATTGCAGGTATATGCCGCTAATCTATTAATTCTCCTCTTTATTCACCGGTGACATACATATCTGAGATTAATTATCCTGGTTATTCCCTCAGATTACATTTCCCATTGTTTGATGATATCGATCATCTGTATGGGCAGAAATTTAAGCTTTCAATAAAGCTGATGTGTACGCGCACATTGGATTTTTTTAATATAATCTGCACGAGCTAAATCTTATCTCTTTGTGTATTGTTCCAAATTCTTGTCCATACTTTGTAATAGTGACATATTATAAACAATTCTGTCAAATGCTGGGACATGTTAATACCTAATTGTGCTGGAATGAATTACTTCGATTCCATTCTGATACATAAATCAAATTTTAATCCTTTTCTTTTTAAAACTGGAGATTTGGCCACTGCTAAATTCCTCAAATTGATGTATAAGTGTCACAGTGATGAATTGATTGGACATTGACAATTATTTCAATCCTGAATAATAAAAACATTTAATAGCTATAACTGTCCCAATTAAATTATAGATCACCTAAATGAGTTTCACAAATTCATCGGAGTTCCCCAACTTTATTTTTTATCAGAATTTAATGAATTGATGTTAACAAGTTTGCCTGCAAAGTCTCTGGCAAAGAAATGCAAATATTTGGCCCTTTGATTTATCTGTATTTAAACACTACTGAATCAATTTAGTAGCACTTTGATGAAATATGAAGGCATTCTCCGCAGTTTAATATGATCATAGATAAGGAAATTAATGATAAAGTTATCAAATGAGAACAATTGAATGATGAAATTTGTACTCTTCAATTTAAATCGGTTTTTGCAATGGGTTGAAAGCAAATTAAAAGCCTATTAAGGGTTGAGTCGAACACATACATGTTAACAAGTCGGTTGTATACATTTTCTATTAAAGATGTCCAGATCATCTCAAAAGGTATAATTTAAAAATATTTCAATAAAAATTCATTTACTAAACAAATACGCACTCATTAAAATCAAGTTTTGGCTTCCGACTTTGAAATGTGAACAGCAATTATTAAGCAATAATTCTTTTGCTGACGTTCTATAAATACTGTCTGGTTTGCCACAACTCTTTCTGTTCCATCCTCCAAGAAAAATGGATTCCGTGGACCATTGGTTTCACAAAAGTAATATCATAATTGAACAGGCTATGGAAGCCATTTTTCTTGGAGAAGGAAGTAGAAGATTTATAGCAAACCATACAGTAAATTCTTTCAAGTAGAGTACACAGTCACAGGGACAGACGCCTTTTGAATCTTTGATAGAGAAATAAAGCTTGATAACTAAAGGTTTTCCGATTCGGAATAATTGAGCCTTGGGCCTTGTAGATTTGTAAACGTTATGTGACCATGTTACATTTCCTGCAAATCATGAAAGTCAATGTAGTCCATTTCTTAATAATGTAATGTGTCATTATCGTGAGATTGTGATTTTAAATTGTCGTTGTAATTAAAAAATGAATTGGTCAATTGCAAGTAAATATTTACATTTTAAGCCTGTGGTGTTCTTTTTATGTATTGCATGATGGATTGCAGTTGGCTTCCAAAAGTTTTAATGAATAAAAAGGTTTGAATTCACAATTTAAACTTGCGATAAATCACAGAGCTTAAAGTTTAAAATTAACATTCAAAAATTAGTAGTTTACTTTTGCAACTGCACAGTATAGCATTGATTTAACAAACATACTGTAATTTAAAATCATGTCACAGGATGAAAATAACGTATTAACATATAAACTCAGGATTGAAGCTTGTTAATCAAAAACATTTTGTTCGGCATGCCATAACAGAGTTTTAAATCCGGGCCAATGCAATCTCATAAATCTCCAATTCAACATACCACAATAGAGCCAGATATAATTTACAGAAAAATTCCCATCTATCATTTCCCTTGAATGACACAAAGCTCTTAAGCTAGATGGCTTGATTTAACCCTAATCTAAATGCCATATTCAATCAATTAAAATGAAATTCCAAATCCCACAGGGACAGGATAATCCCGGCTTCAACAACGATGCCGAACCTCCAATTGATTATGACGGTAAACTGTCTTACGGTAAATTTATTTGTGCAGGTTAATTTTCATGCCTCGGTTTCACTTCACGTCACGTTTAACGTAGGTTCGTTTTTCAATTTTCTCCAGGAATGTGTTAATCTCATTAATCTCTCCCGGAAAACAGTCGTGAACGCCGAACGTGACGTGAAGCATAATCTAAGCATAAGTTTAGCATAAGCGAATGTTACGAGTTTTAATTTTAAAATATAATTAGAGTCCCCAGTTGGAAAGCCTAGCACGCTGTCCCCAACATTTACTTACGGTGTGGATGGTCGACCAACAACAATCTGGTCCGGTAAGGACTCGAAACAGGTATTATTTGAGCTTATAAATTAATTATTTTTACACAATCGCATTTGGAGTTTGAAGAATTGAAAGTATTGATTAAAATGTGACATTAACAACACCAGGACATTGAAGACGGGGCTGACGGTAGAGACGTGTGGGACAGCCCTGTGGAGTTTCTTCTCTCGTGCATTTCCATGTCCGTGGGTCTAGGAAATGTGTGGCGGTTCCCCTTCACCGCCTATGAGAATGGCGGAGGAGCTTTCCTGATCCCTTACATCATCGTTCTTCTCTTCATCGGAAGGCCTATATATTACTTGGAAATGTGCTTAGGCCAATTCTCAAGGTGTGGTCAAGTCAAGGTGTGGAACATGGCCCCAATGTTTAAAGGTTGGTTCTTCAACGTGATTTTAGATTAAATCTCCCTCTGAATAGTGGTGGCTTTATTTCCAGATTAATTTAAATATCAATATCAATATGTATTTATTGTAATCACCAGGAGTGGGCTATGGGTCTATGGTGGGTACTATTTGCCTCGTCTCTTATTACTGCAGGTACTCACTATACGAAGCTTCTGTGGTCACCGGTGGTGGTCAGCTTTTGAAAACTCACCCATCCTTTTTTGTTTCAGTATAATGGCCCAGACAGTATTTTATTTCTTTGCATCATTTGCTAAAGATGTCCCCTGGTCCGTTTGCAATCCAGAGTGGCCTGACTACGTCTGCCTCGATAGAAATACAGTCAACAAAAGTTCTACAAACGAAACCGTGTCAGCTCTTTACTACAGGTAAGTCATGGTTACTGTTTCCGTTGCTCTAAGTCTTCCACTACCTCCTCCAAGAAAAAGAGCTGCCATGGACTATTCACGAAGCATGGCTTTTGTTAATATTTTTGAAGTAATGCCAAATGATAAATGAACAACAACCATCTTACGTGAATGTTTCACGGTAAACATTTTTCTTGGATGGAGGTAGTTGAAAAGTTATGTGAAACAAGACAGTAGAAATAATTGTCAGAGGTTTTATTTCAGAGATTTATTATGATATAATGAGATGTACATTTGTAATTAAAATAGATTTGAAGTCTTCCCTGTAAAAGAAAATATTGATGATGGAATAGGCAGCCCTGATTGGCGACTATCCCTTTGTCTCCTCTTCTCATGGATTCTCATATTTTTATCCTTGTGGAAAGGAGTTAAAAGCTCTGGGAAAGTGGCTTATTTTACTGCCATCTTTCCCTATGTTGTACTACTAATTTTGCTAATAAGGGGTGTAACCCTTGAAGGGGCCTGGACTGGGATTAGATACTTTATCGAACCACAATGGAAAAGGCTTTATGAGCCTAAGGTAAATACTTACTCTAAAATATTGTCTAGTTTGCCATGGACCATTCGGTAAATCGACCATTCACGTAGGATGAATTTTGAGAATTGCTGACATAATATGCTGTCAGTTCTTTACCACTCTAAATGAATCGTCCATGGCATCCATTTTCCTTGAAGGAAGGAGTGAAATAGTCAAAGCAAACAGGACAGTTCCTCATGGTTGAATACTTAAAAAAATGTTGAAATTATTTAAGGTATGGTACGCTGCAGTAGGACAATGCTTCTTCTCTCTGTCTACTGGATTCGGTCCGATTATTATGTTCTCATCCTACAACCCTTTCAGACACAATGTCAACAAGTACTGTCTTTTATACTTAAGTATACATGCTTTATTTTAAAATTCCAAACCTACATGGTATGACTTTAAAACTGTGCAGGGATGCATTGATTATCAGCTTTATGGACACCTTCACAAGCCTGTTGGCAGGGGTGACGATATTCTCAGTTCTGGGCCACTTGACGGTCAAAACTGGACTTGATATCAAAGAGGTGACGAAAGGTGGGCCCGGCCTCGCTTTTGTTTCATATCCAGAAGCTATCGCAAATTTCCCTGTCCCGCAGGTAATTCATTTTTTATCCAAACTTGGGCTAATTTTTTTTAAATTCTACTTTTTACAGCTTTTCGCAGTTTTATTTTTCCTCATGTTATTCACACTGGGAATTGGATCAGCTACGTCTTTAACAGGGGGGATCATAACTATAATCTGCGATCAGTTTCAGGCCTGGAAGAGGTGGGTGGTCACCTTGTTCGTTTGTATTATCGGCTTCTTTGCCGGACTGATGTATGTGACTCCGGTAAGTTTAAACAATTAAGATTTTTATTATTTCAAAATATGTAATAAGGATAACAGCATAACTTGAACTAACTATATACAGGGTGGAAACTTTATGACGGACATGATCGATTATTTTGGATCGGGCTTTGTAATATACGTCATGGCTATGACTGAAGTAGGGACTGTAGCTTGGGTCTATGGACTCGGCAACTTTTGCAACGACATTGAATTCATGTTGGGAGTCAGGGTCGGCTGGTACTGGAGAATCTGCTGGGGATTCATAATTCCGGTTGGCCTCTTTGGAATACTCATTTACACCATGGCGACTATAGAGCCCCTCAAAAGTGGAGGGGTGGAGTACCCTTCATCGGCAATTGGTAACTGTTTGTTTTATTACCCGTACTTTTTAGCCCATTTGGGTTTAAAACTGTTCGAACCCGTATTTTTTTAGCATGCGGCTGGACACTGGCAGCAGGCGGCTTACTTCTGATACCAATAATGGGCCTCCATGCGATACATACGAGAAAATCCTTCGGCTTTATGGAGAAATTCAAGGAAGCCCTTAAGCCAACGAGACATTGGGGTCCTTCTGACCCTAGAGTTCGTGAAGAGTGGCAAGCATTTAAGAAGGGACGAGGAATAGAATAGATTAGGAGCTAAAATTGTTTATTTATGCTTTTAAAATATTAGTGTACTTAATTGTTTAGTTAGCATTAAATTGTAATTATAATATTATGATTTATAAAACCGTAATGACAGTACATTTATTTTACTAAGAGTATTATTTCTAGGGCAGTATTCGTAAAGGATTCCAAAGATACGATCATTTTTGACAGGGACCATTCTTTGAGAGTGGCTAAGCCTTTCAACAATGGCCTGCCGGATAAAATTGCAACTAGCAATTAAAACCAACAACAGGAAAATAACAATCAAGCCCTGAATATGAAACATACTCAACTTCTGAGGCCCTTTCCCCTTTGTCCCACCGAGAGTCCAATTCCCCGCCGATTTTATGCTCATTCGAAATCCTTTTATTCGAAACACCGCATTCCCTTGAACAAAGGCGTGGACTATACCTACTTCCCTTAATTGTGCCAAAATCTCCAAAATTTCCGATTGATAAACATCGTCTGCTATTTTCCAGTACATTTTTTTGCTTATCGAATCTTGGGATATGTAAGTGTACGAGTTGAGGGAGGCCAAGTTTTGTTTAACTTGGAACATTGCCTTGAGCTCAATTTTATACCCGATGTACGCTTCCTTAGAGTCCATCATCCGATTATAAGCATTTAATTCCGTTTCTGACGCTTTGCAATCCTTCAAAGTGTCATGAACTCGTTTGTAGTGTCGCCGCTTGGTGGCTTTGTATTCCCAATCCAGGACCATTAAGAAACTTGAATTCGAGAGCTCTTCAAATCAGGGTTACGCAAAACCCACCCGGGGACCTCTAAACCCGGTGGGTTTACCCACCGGGTGGGTTTTACACCCACCCACTCGGGTTTCAAACCGGACGGCACGTGACTGTTAGTATAGGGCGAGTATAGGGAAACCCGGATACCCATTTGGGTGTGCAGAATTTTAGGTGGGTTTACCCGGCCGGGTCGAGTATGAAACCCGGCCGGGTAAACCCATAGCGTAACCCTGCTTCAAATGTATTGGGTCCAACGTCAAAAGACGGTCTCACGAGGAAGCCCACGAGTTCACTTCGGTACGTCTCTGTTATAATGAGGCAGTAGAATAGCCAAAGGACAAAGGTCATCCTCGAGTGTATTTGAGGGAAAATCAGTTTCTCCAGTTGTTGGTCTAGAAGGGGTCAAAAAACCATTCCGAATACTTTTGAAAATTCCGTTGTTGTTCTATGAGAGTTGTGCCGGGATTCCTCGAACCTCATGAACGAGTAAAGAAAAAGAGATTCAAAAAGTGCTAAATATATTGTAATTGCTAGAATGTCGAACCCAATATGGCCCAACATCCCCTTCCAATCGACCAGATTGGGTGACACAGTGTAGATGAAGGTGGTCTCGTATGACTCCCCATAGTCGAACATTTCCCCCTGGCCGACGTGGGATTCGGAAACCGCTCAAAATAGTAAGCTCGCTCTTTCCTTTATCGTTCCAAGCTTAAAAAAAGGGCGGAAACGTTCATACGTTTTGTGATTTCTAAGGCTATTAAATATTCCTTGGGGTAGTACAATGGTGAGATAGGATGTACGTGGAACTTGTGGATTCTTGAAAATATCGCATTTTCAATGATCATTACTGACCCGTAGTGATCAGTGATCCTGTGTGCTTTCAGAAGTGCGTCATAAGGTTTCCAATTGTTGTGACAGTAGTGGCAAAAGGTTAAAATAGAAGGTAGATTGTTCACAAGCACCAGATTTCTGGAAAGAAAGGGATTCAAGGTTTTTAAATCTGCGACGTTAAGGTTTGGAAAATATGCAAGAACAATCATGTCAACATTGAGCCGGATGAGCCTTTGTCGAACTACAGAACGGATGTCGTAGATAATAAAGTCCAATGCAAGATTAATGGCTCCAACTTGTGTCGAAAATTTAAGCGGAGGTCTATAGCTTCTGTTTCGAACTGAGAGTTTGGTGTCAATTTTCGAGGTTAGATTATTTATCCGAACTGCCTTATTTAAATGAGTTAGTAGTGGAAGGCTCAGTTCACTCTGTAATAAGTGAATTGCCTTTTCAGCTAAATTGAAGTTGACCTCATTGCCCCAAGGTTTTGATTTTGAATCCCAATGGTTATTGTAGTAGTAGCTACCTGTTAATATTTTGATTTCGGATCCTGTTCATATGTCATCGATAAATCTTTTTAAATTGTTCCAAATCAAATTGCTTTTGTAGGGTATTGAAATTTCATCTGTATTTTGAAAATATGAAAAATAAAGGAAAAAATGATGGAGTTTGGAGTTTGGACTTTTAAAAAGTTTGGATGATGAAATTGCTAAAATCTTTTATTTTAAAATGTTCGAATACCACTAAGAGTTACTGAGAGAACG
Organism: Agrenia bidenticulata; assembly: GCA_034694785.1. NCBI lineage: Eukaryota > Metazoa > Arthropoda > Collembola > Entomobryomorpha > Isotomidae > Agrenia > Agrenia bidenticulata. The sequence continues at coordinate 12,176 of JAQFYM010005610.1, forward strand.
TTCCCTTGGGAGAGTTTGGTCTGCTGACTGGGCTTAAAGTTCTAAAAACTTGGTTATTTCCAGGTTTTTCTAAGAATTTCGTGTTTAAATGCTTTGGCCAAGTTTGACATGCTTGTACTTCCAGATAAAATGTTTTTTTTGTCTAAAAGTTTTTTAATTACCCATGGCATGTTTTATAAAGTCCTCCAAAAGATATTGCGGCATTGTACCATTTTCAATCTTCAAGCCCTTTTAAGCTAAAACTCAGGCTTGATTGTACCAGAGTGTTTATTTGCGGCTTCTAGCTTTTACTTTGGCTAAATTGAGACCGTTAATGTGCCAAGTACAGAGTTGGTGAAATAAACAGTAGAATTGGTTAACCTTAAAGCTCAGACGTATTTTATAGACTATGTTAAGTTATGTAAATATAGGGACAGAGTAATAGTTGCATAAATAAATAATAGAAGTACGTATATAATCGGTGGGGATTTCCAGTAAAATAATAGTAGTACGTACGTGTATACTCGGTGGTTAATAAACGGTGGGGATTTCCAGTAAAATAATAGTAGTACATGTATAATTAGTGGTTAATAATCGGAGGGGATTTCCAGTTCGCAGGTAGATATTTATAATGCTTCCCATAGTTTCTATAATCCCCCTTGGTGGAGTAACTTTTAAGAACACCCTTTTTGTAAGTGTAACACGAAGATATTTAGAAAATAAAATAAAACTTGCCCTTGCCCCCTGATTACGTATGTAATCATAATTTTATTTCATTGTTAATCATCACTTAATGATAATATCGAGAACAAGGTTATTTCC
>JAQFYM010005611.1:0-12975 GCA_034694785.1 Agrenia bidenticulata
TAGCTCATTTATTTTTTTGTGCCCCCTCCTAAAAAAAATCCAGGCTACGCCACTGTAAGCAAGTATCTTTTGTTCTTAAAAAACCTACATTTGCTTTTTATTTAAAATTGACCTGCGCTCTTATACTGTCCGAATACTAAATCCAATGTTCATTGTGTTTATCTTCTGATTTGGTCTGCACTATATTACCATCAAAGTTGTAAAAAACGATACCTGCGCAATCTTACACAATTCTGTCTATAATCTATTGAAATATGCCCGGGGCATTACACAGACTAAACGGGATTCATATGAACATATAATGTTTTCCTTTCCAGTAAAATGCTGTTATCTGCATACTTGCCCTATCCATGGCTTTTTGATAATATCCGTTTGTGGCGTCTAAAGAACTAAATACTGTCGAACAGCCTGTTTATCTAATATTGATGTAATTTTTGGCAACGGATACAAGTCTTTACTTGTTTTTTCGTAAATATGCTGCGTGTCGAACGCTAGCCGTAAACTGTGGTCTGGATTATTTACCAATACCATTCTTCGTGTGTATTAACTTTGACATTAGGAAATTATCCCTTGACCTGTTATTTCATTTATTTGTTTTTTCACTTTGTCTTCAACGAAAACTGAGCTTTTTCCTGGATATTGGCGTGATGGAGTCTTATCTACCATATCTGTTTATGCTTTTCTTCCATACACAACGTTTCCTTTCCCAGTTTTTTAGAAAACATTTCATCTTTAGATACAATATAATTTTCTATATTAGAGATTTACAAGAAATTTTTTACTTTAAATTTTATTTCGTGTATGTTTTTTTTAATTAGCCGTGTAACTGTTTTAATATACATTTTAGCATTTAAATATACATTCTAATTGCGGTATCCTTATTTGGATATGAATAAAATTTCAATACACTGCTTGCCTAATCCGAACATCCTTTTAATAAAAAGAAAATAAAATATTTTTTTTTTATCCACATAAATGGCAAGAAGAAGAAGTCGAACAACCGAAAATCAGAATATTACCCCTTCCTTAGATGCTAGATACCAGGATATGACAACAACATATGATATAGAAAATATTACTTTGATTGAGGCTTCTGTTCCTCCAAGTGAGATTGAAACACCAGAGAATCCACATTATATACGAGCTAATGAAACAAATAACGGGATATTCGTAAGAACAGGATTTTCAGCTCCGCAATTTAATGAAATTTTTAATTTAGTAGAGTATGCGTTAATAGCAGCAAGTGGGCGTCGAGGGAGAGCAAGTGCATTGTCATACAAAGACAAGTTATTATTATTGTTAACATGGTTGCGCCATTATACATCATTGCAGTTTTTAGCCAATGATTTTCGAGTCAGTACTTCGGTGGCACAGGATACAATCAATAAGCTCCTTACAATTATAACTCCAATATTAGTATCAACATTTATAAACCCACTTGTAAAGAGAGAGCAAATTCAACTTGGAATATCATTTGATAATGTTCCACAGGCCGCTCTGGCTGCCGACTGCACTATTTTTAGGATAAACAGACCAGCTGGAACATTCAGATCATCCAAAATATTTTACTCTGGCAAGCATGGATGCTATGCTGTAAAAATGGAAGTGGCAGTTATGCCTAATGGTGAATGTGCATTTTATTCCGGATTATATCCTGCAAGTAAGCATGATTTTGGGATTTTCCAAGATATGTTAAGAACTTATAAATCCTTTTTGGCTAAGACAGTAAGTGATATTTCCATACCAGATACGCCAGGACATACCGAATGGGAATATTACTTGATAAGGGGTATGTGGGAGCTAGCAGACACATCCGTGCAATAATAAGAAAAAAAAGCAATTCAAGAAACAACACCACAGAAGAGGTACAAGAAGTAAATGATTCACCTGATAGAATTATCAATGAAAATTTTTTTGGGCGAATGAAAATGAGTTTTAAAATTACTCGCGATATTTTTAGAGGGGAGCTTGAAATGTTAAACAAAGTAATACCGACCTGCCTGGCTTTGACAAATTTACATCTTCAAGACGCGCCAGCTAGGGTACAAGATAGGAGACTATATGATGCCACCGTTGCAAATCTTTTTAGAGTTAAATGACGAATGCACCATCCGATACATTTAAATCACAAAAAACATCACTCAATCCGATTTAAAAAAAACTGATGTTTAATTTACACGTATTTACTTCATATCATAAAAAACTCCTATAAACAAAATAACAGGTATGTATTGGCTATATCTTTATTCGTTAACTGGTTTTCATAATCACTGTTCAAACATATATAACACTTTCCCCTTGAAATATTTAAAGGTTGCATTTTTGTACGATCCCACATCACAAATGTCTCACACAATCTGTTTTGAATTTTATAACTAAAGATATGCATCTACATAACATATATTATGCTTCAAGCTATTTATATAATATAATATTTACAGATCAGGTCATTTGCCTCTCAGAGACTAGAACGCCGGTATTGGAATCGTGCTAGTTTACAGTGCCGGTTATAAGTGTCTATTTACATTCAGCGGTTGTATTCTCAAATAAGATGGGGTAATTTTAAATACAAATTTAAATCCTAAAAAGTCCTATTATTTACGAGTGAACCATGAAGTACAATATGAAAATAAAACTATAATAACTTACAATAGATTAAAGGTAAATCTCTATTCTCATTAGTAGGCCTCTAACATTTGAAGTCGCAATAGGGGGTATTAAATTAAAACGCCTTCACAAATGAAGGATAAATGACGGCAAACGAAGGGAAATTAATTTTAGACCCCACAATAATACACATTTAGCCTTCATTTGTAGAGGCTATCATTTTTTGGGCAAAAAAACAAATAAATAATAGTAAATTTATAATTAATTTTACAAATAATTAGAATGATTGGTTTTCAATGTTATTCTAATGAATAGGTTTCTTACTTATAAAGTAGGTATAAGGATTCGAATCTGTAGGATCGATCCCAAATCATCTAATATTTAAATTTGGGATTTGAATCCGATCCCGAATCCCTATTTTATCCTCTTTAATTTATTCTGGCGTTTAGAAATCCATAAATTATGCCCCTTATATGACGAGCACCAATGATTCAATTTGGTAGCACTATACGCGAGAACAGGGTGTAGCTATATGTAATCATCGTGGAACTTCGATCAGAATGCATGCTTCCAGCACATCAAACCAGGTACGGCTTGTAAAAAACGCACATTATTACATTTCAAGATTCTGCAGATAAAAAATTTTGGTAGTTTAATAGCATTGATAAAGTTTCCATTTAATTATAACAAGAAGGCAAAAGATTATATCATAAGTGGGCTTTGCTCGCGACCAAACATCCCTTTTAACACAAAAGCCAAATCACATGAAATCATATACATGTTTGAAAAGGCAACTGATAAATATTGCCCATATGTCATACGCATATTATGAATATATGTAAAAATTTGCTGATAGATATCGAACGGATTTGAGAAAATATATTAAAATAAGCATAGAGCAAAAAATATCTGCATTATACAATGTGACGAGTAAGTAAATAATACACTCCGATATATTGCATTTTTTATTTTCATACCATCTTTAAAACCAAATCAAAAATTCTCGGGGCAAAAAGAATTTATGGTCTACCCAATGTTCTAGCTCTTAAGTCTTCTACTGTAATTGGGCTGCAGTAATAGTGTATAGGATTGAGCAGGTCCAGATTCCGCCGTCTGATGGGTTTAATGTTATGAAAAAGGTGGCAAATATATGTTCCTTAAACTCGTGATTTGTATGTTGCATTCATTTCACTTAGTTGTAAGAGATTTTTGCCTTGCAGCTTTGTAATGAATATAGGTATAATTGATGATCAAATAGAAATTATGATTGACTTACCTCAGGAATATGGAAGTACGGAAAATGCAGAATCTGGTATTGAATATTCTATTGCAGATTTAACTAGCATAATAGAAAAGATACGTTGGAAAATAAGAAAACTAAGTTAAAGTACTGTTAAAAGTGATCTTTTGCGGTATTCTTATATTTCACGCTTTAAAGAGGTTCATTAAAACATAGATTGCCCAGTAAGATGGAATTATACCTGTGATATGATCGTACCTTTATTAAATTCTGGACTCAAATAAAAAAAGCGACAACTTGCTGGAGGAGAAGACGGATATATTAGAAATTAAATTGACATTCAATGAGCATTACTGCTGTTTTAACACCCATAAAATAAAAATGCATGAAAATATCGGTAAGTGGTTTTCCCGTGTGTAATGTTTGACCCCTTATTAATTTTTTGTCAATACAGTACTAAAATACAAATGACAGCTTTGCCGCTGAAATTATATATTTTTTATATACAAAGCTAGAAAAAATAGTTTTCTTATAATCGATAGCGCATAATTTTTAAAATTTGGCTAAAAAAATACCATTGATTCCAGCGATAATTTAAGAAAGACTAATATACGTGACATAAAGTAATTTTAAAATATCTGTACAACAGGATATCCATTCAGATAAACGCTACTATGATTAGACCTCTTAGTAAAAGTATAATCAATAGCTAAAATAATAACTTTGACACTTTTATTGGAAACTTAGAGATATCTGCCAAGAGTAAAAATGATTTTGCCAGCAGACCAGTTAGTTTAAGAAAATATATGGCGAATTTAGTATTTAAAATATTAGATCGACAGTTTGGATGTTTTATTAGAATATTATAATTCTGTTAGAGTTTGTACAATCAATGTGGAATCAGCTTTTTCTTTATGTGTAGAAATCAAAACTTGACTAGGGATCGTGTAAAAGATTGTGCGTTTCTTAATCTATTGCATCTTAAATTTTTCTTTAAGGACTTTCGAGCGAAAAAAGTAAATAATATGATTACAAATAAAATTTTTTAGCATTAAAACACCCGATAACTAAAACTGTGTTCGATCCTAATCTCAAGATTCAAATCCTTCATATTTATAAAAAGATTCTTCTGGAATTCATATCTCAATCTTGACGAATCCCGATCCTCAACGCTATTATAGAGGCTTGTTTTGGGCAGTATAAATGAATGACCCTACATAAACAAAGGTTAGTAAAGGAATTTAAAGTATAGCTTATTAATCTGCCCAAATTTGTCATGTCATACAGAAATTGAAGGGACCCCTAAATATAGGGGAGAAAATATTCCATTCCATCTAGCCATTTTAATTAAATCGTGCCTATATGTTACAAAAAAAATACAACTATAGAAAACTAATATCTACTATTATATATTATTATATATTACACATAAGATTATCTCCATTTTAACTTCTTCAAAATGCTCAAATCAGCATTTTTAATTAATTAGTTATTGTTTCGTTATATTCGGGTCTTTTTAGATGGCTAACATTGTAATGTTTTTGTTTGTTTTTTTTATTTGTTTAAAATACTTTTGTATATTATCAATTAAAAAGCAATGCATTTTAATTAGCGAAAACATTAGTATAAGCCATCAACGTTGAAGGACTATTCGTAATGGAGTCGGTCGGGGATCATGTGGTATGAAAAGAGCACCAAATGTACTACGTAACAACTTTTTAAAGTTAGTAGGTACAAAAACCAATTTTATTGCTTTTGTCAATTGTAAAATTTATTTTATTTGCGTTTTAAAAGTTATACGCTTCCTTTAAAAGTCTTAAATGATTAACATAGATATACAATCAAACCTTAGTGACGAAACAAAATCCAGCAGCAAGATTGACTAGACAGTCAGTACATAATTACATCTTAAAATAATGACTGCCTAGATAATTTAAGTCATAATCTATCAATCGATGACTTTTTACATAATGAAGTAACTTCAGGAGATGAAAACATACACATGATGAAAGAAATATGAATGAACCAGCATTACAAACAAAAAAAAAGGGTACCTGACACGTGATAAAAAATCGCAGCCCATTTCGCAGATTTAGAGTGCCGAATTCACTTGCTTCTTTTTTGCAAGAGAAACCTTAATGAATTTACGAAGGAAAATAAAACCACTTTAAAATATGTCAATTGTAATCGTAATTTAACATACTTACGACGCGAAGAAAAAAATTACAAGCTCAATTAAAATCATCTAATCGTTTCCACAATACAAAGCTACAACAAGAAACGCCATTTGCCGAAAACAAAAATCAGTATCTCAACGAGCTTTTACACTGGATGATTGGCAAAAAACTAGCACTACCAAAGTTCAATGACAGTGATTGCGAAAATGGGAATTCCAATATATGGAAAAAAAAATTCGTAACAAAAAAGAAAGGCCATAATGGGAAATATGGGAAATATGAAACATGAATATGGGCAGTGAAATAGTTATAAAAGGCAAAATAAAAGTGCAAAATAAAAGTGCTGTATAAAAGTGCAATATAAAAGTGCTGTATAAAAGTGCGGTATAAAAGTGCCTTATAAAAGTGCACTTACCAACCAGGGTTATAATATATTTAAACGAAATAAAATTAAAAAATTTGTTGGTCGGTTGGCATATGTTTAAAAAAGAGTACTACAAATGTAAAAGTTTTCGTATTTATTGTTTACATGTCAACTAAATCTCTGGTTATTTATTTCTCTCTTCATTGCACAGACAGTATTCAAACTCTAAAGACTATAATATTTAGTTTAAAACATTAGCATTTCATAATTCCTTAGGGACATATTTCTTCTTAGAATTCCAAGAGCTATTTAAGATTTGAGTAAGAGTCGTTCGCGCAATTGGATGTACCAGGATTTTTTTTTAATCTTTTTAATGAGATTCACTTGCCTTTCTGGTAATAAGTTGTACTAATATTGCATCTGCAAATGCTAATCCCGGGCTGTTGAGTTACTATGGCCCATTTTTTTCTTCATTTTTATTAGAATGTTCGTGTATATTTTCTTTTATCATCATTCAAGTGCATTTCATTTTCTTGCAGAATTTTAATTGTAGAATTTTCAAAGAACTGGCAACTGAATATTTTAAGTCATTTGGAGATAAATAGTGCTTCATTTTTTAATAATTCCTTACAAACAGCATTAACGAGGGATCTTAACTCGGAGAAACTGAAGTTTAGATTGTTTTTCTCTGTGACTAATATCAGAAATAACATGTGAGAAAACAACTAACCTTACTACTAATGTTCCAAGGCACAAGGCAAGTATTGGGCATATAAACTAATAGTATCATCTAAAAATGGCCTCGATTCCAAATATCTTATAATCATGCCAATTACCTATCCCACCGGGTATCATGTTATATTTTAGGCGAAAATTGCGTTTTTGCTTTTTTAACCTTTTTGCTGCAAAGAACAAATACGTATCATTGGTTTTCTACACTGTGCAATTAAACTACTGTTTTTTTGAATAAAAAGTTTGTACTGCCAAGTTACAGTAATGCGAGGCACAACCACTTATATAATCTGTAGAATTGTATCCATAGATTTATTTTTGCGCAATTATTCTCGACTAAATATTGAATAGGCTTTATATTTCTTTTGTAATTAAAAAAAATCATACTAAAATAATCAGTATGACTTCCAGCGCGTAGATTTAACTTTTACACATTCGAGCACTAGAAAGAAGTATGACGTCTGTTGTTTAAGTAATGGCATATAATGAAATGAAATGCATACCAGCATACCAACCAGTCAAAGATAAATCCAGCTTCTTCAGGTAAAACGTTTTCTATTTTCCTTTTCAATTATTCAAATAATTAATGCTATATTTCAATTCTGCTTTATCCGTAATTTTGCTCTACTTGCTGTATTTAAGATATCGCGGATCTGAACAACACGAAAATGGCAATTAATTCTTATTCGTTAAATCTATAAACCATCCGAATACTCGTTTTTTTTTCGTTTATGCCCCAACAAGATCTAAATTGACTAGGCCTACATTTGCTTGCGTCATTATAGTCTCCCAGTCTTTATGTTCTTTATCGATTTTTTTAAATTAAATTAGTTTATCCTACTAAAATACCCTGTTGTCGCTTTGAACAACACAATTTGCATTGATATAACGTTTCTTCAAGGCGGGTTAAAAAAATTGAACTCTTTTAGAATTGCTTATTTTCATTTCTAGGTTGTAAGAATATAAGTAAAATATTAAACATTTCGACTGCATATAATGGAATATATCGTATGGCTATATATGGGTATGTCCATATGTTTTTTCAGCCACTGCTTATTGAAACAGAATTTACAAGGTATATTGAAAAATGTGCAAAAGTTAAAATATTTTCGACTGAACATGTTAAGGAAAATTGTTTAAGAGATCATGTAGAGCAGAAAGGCGTAGAAATACATAAATATTACAGTGATAAAAAGTTTTATATTTTATTTGATATATATCAAGATAGTATTGATCACAAAATGGTTATTGATGATTACAGGTGGGTTTTTTCATTTTGTGAAAAACAAAAACTTATCTTCTATCATGTTATAGAATTAATAAAATTACTGAGGGCAATATTTGTGAAATAATAAATTTTACACTCTAAAATATTTATTACGCATGCTGATTATAGTAATTTTCGTTTATTAGCAACTGATGCTGCACCTTACTGTATATCAACGGGCATAAAATTACAACCCATATTAAAGGAAATGACGCATGTAACATCTTTACCACATGATTTACACATGTTTAGTATAACAATAAAAAACAGGGGCATATAGACTAACAAACTAGTATCTTTACTCGCATCTTATTTCAAATATGCGCTCGAAGAACAAGAAAAAAAATATTCCAAAAACTGGCATGTCTGTTCTATCTTTGTCTCAAAATTACGAAATTAGGGGCTGGTTGACGTACCAAAGTATGGCTAAACAACAATTTTGAAGCTGTATAAATACAGTTTAGTGAGCGGAAAGATACATTAAAAACACTTATAAACTACAAAGCTGCTACGAGAAAACAAAGAGATTGATAAGCAAATGCTGATCTTATAAACAAATTTTTTTAACGCTTCAGTTAACCAAACATTTGTCAAGACGGGGATTATGGTTCAAGATACCATTAATTTTATTGACGAGGTATTTTTGCAAATATGGGACAAAGTCGTCAAAAAAAAGCTGCATGAAATTAAAATGTGCAACCGTTATATTTTATTCTTTTGTAAGTAAAAATATTTTCGTGTCACAATCGCTGAATCAAATTATTGTTGTGTCTAATAACATCTGTGGATTGTGAAAGAGAATTTATTGCTCATAATACAAATACCAAAAATATAGAAATTAATAAAACCATCTACACTATAAAAACTTCTGTTTCTATTTTTTAATGCGCAATTAAATGAATTACGGATATATAAATATAATTTGAATTAAAAGGATTAAAGTAGATTACAAACGCATGTAAAATAACTCAATCACCTGTAACTACAATTACTCGCCCCTTTTTACGTCAAGTTGATTTAGAGCGATTTCAAAACAAAAAAACCGACCTGTATTTTTTTTTTCTTATAGCGTATAATTAATATACGATACGTACTTTTACACCTTATTTTTTATACACCTCTAAGTATGAATGATAGTAGAAGACTGAAAAAATATTAAATTACTATATAAGGAAAAGTAACAGCTAAAAGGAGCATTGGTATAATGCTATGAGTATTATTGGTTCGAAATGACGAAGAAAACTATAAAAGTTAAAATTTAGATTAATAAAGGTTTTTAAAACAACACTTAATAGCGAGGTCTAGTAGTTATCCTGTAAGCCAATAGCTACAATCCAATCTAATCCCTCAAAGAGGAGCGCAATATAGTATTGACACTCATTAATTTATTCTTTTACAGCGTTTTAATTTTTTATGTATTAGCTAGGTCGTTTACCTATATGTTGTTTTACGTATAAAATAAATGTACTTCCTTATAAGAAGGCCCGTATAAAAACATCGAAAAATTATGAAATCTTAATTTATTGCCTAAAAATGCGAAAGATCAGAATTAAGTTGATGTTATGCGTAAATATTTTATTGGAACGTTGTTTACTTTTATTGATAGGTTTTCCAACTTTTCAACATATATTACTCATGAAATAATCAAGATCGTGTAGCCTGTTGCAAAAAGGTTTACTACAGTATAAAAAGTAATAAAAATGATACTTATGAACGATAAATCTGCATGTAAATGTCTTTGTTACGAGTGGTTGTATATCTTGTAAATATTGCAACCCTTTTTTGTGTTTTTTTTGATTTATTAAACCCGTTTTTCCAATGGTTTGCCTTGCCCTTCCATGGGGACATCCTTTAAGTGTTTAGCTTTTGGTGCTATCGTCCAAAAAAATCTATATATGTGTATAAAAAAATGGTAAAAATAACATTACCTACTTTTGCAAAATAATCACACCTTATACTCACCTTTTAAAATAAAATTTCTTTTTAACCCATCAGTGGCGTATTTAGGGAGGAAGGCTTGAGGCGGGTGGCCCCCTCCAGTCGCAAAAATATATTATAAAGCACAAAAAAGTGTGTTTTGTATATAGTGATGCTCGTGTTTGTACAAAAAGTTCTTTTAACATTACACTATACATCCGTTTGTATTTCGTATATAATAACGACAATATGCATTGCCTGCATTTAATTTATGATTGGTAAATATGTTTTCTTCTGTGAGCGAGTACACCATTTGCAGTTAAACCGATATTTTTTACTTTTATTAGAATTTTTGCCAAAAAAACTAAAAACTAAAAAACATATAAATATATATATAAATAATTTTTTGGATGCATTTCCACAGCAATAAAAAACTACTTATGATAGCTGGATCATCTGTTTTAAATATTAACAAGTAGCTTAGAACGCAACTTTTCGTTTTTTGTCATCATGATTCTCACAAAAAAAGTAAAAAAAAATGCTTATTATAACAAAAATTATTTTAACAACGTGAAACCGACTAGATATGAATAAAAACAGGTCAACTACGACTAAACTGTTTTTTTTTTTATAAAATGTACAAAAAACATTTTTTCATGTAATTAAAAAATATTTTTTAAACTGTAGTAAAAATTTTTGTTTACTTGCTTTTTCTATTATTAAAGCATATGTTTGCAATAAGTATACAGTTTTATGTACCAGTCGTAATTTTAAGCGTTGTTTTATGTGACCAAAAAAAATTTTAGAAAAAACTTACCTTTTGCTACAATAAAAAAAAAGATAATTTAACAAAAGTTAACTGCCTTTATTTGCGAATATTGATAAAAAGATTTTTATGTACGTTTTTTGTGTTTCTTTTTTCCTTTCTACATACTTTTATTTAGTAATTTATCTTTGTATCCATATTTAAATTTGTTTTTTCTGTATCTGCTTTTTAAATACGTCTTATATTTTTTTCTTAACTTTTTCTATTTTTTTATTTTGGCTAAATCCTTTACTTATTTTTTTCTTTATCTTTTTATATCAGTATCATTATTTTGTATTTATTTTTATTTTTATTTTTATTTTTATTTTTATTTTTATTTTTATTTTTATTTTTATTTTTATTTCTATTTTTATCTTTATCTTTATCTTTATCTTTATCTTTTACTTTTTTTTATCTTTATCTTTTTTTCATCCTTTTTTATCTGTATCTATATTTAGTATTTATTTATATCTTTATATTTATCTTTATCTTGTTCTTGTTCTTTATCAGGGTTGCCTGATATTTTACTCTTGTCAAAACTAAAACATAAAATAAAATAAACCAGAAAAAACCAGAATTGAAAAAATAGCTATATAAAATCTAAAACAACTGATAATTAATTCATAGTAGGGTTGCGGTTCAAAATCATAAAAAAATACATACATTAATGTCCAAAAATAGACTGATTTTTAATTTTAAACTTTCTATTCATTTTAGAACTTTAATTTTGTCTGTTTGATAATAAAAACAACTACACGATGCAGTAGCGTAAACAGGAGGAACCGGCGGGGGGGGGGTGCACTCCCCTCCCCCTTTAAAAAACTTTTTGCGCCTAAATTAAAGACCGGGGGTTTTTTTTTTGATGCAGTCATTTTTAAAAAATTAAGAATGAAGTAAAAAAATTAAAAACGCAATATTCCCAAAAATACAAAACTAACATATGTATATAAAAAATCTTGTTTTTAAGCGTTTTAAAAAAAATACAGACCACTCTTCTTTCCAAAATTCCTAGCTACGCCATTGACACGATGGGGGTTTGAGCAAGATCTATGGTTGGCGCAATGCGCTATCGTTAAAAAATCTAAATTATGCTTATTTTTATTTCTGGTGTTTTAAGTTTTTTATGTAATGTTATTTTATTTTATTGCTCAATTTTAACATTTATTTTAGAAGGGAAAAAATTGGAAGTCCACTTAAGACAATTACAAACAAATTTACAAAAGTTTAAATGAATTTGCATAGGCCTTTGGTATAGAAATAGTTTTTTGAGCAACAGAATAAATTAATTTATAACTAATGCGGTTTCAAAAATTTTTTACAAGTAAGTATCAAGGCAAAATGAGAGGTCACTAAATTTCGACATAAAATCATGCTAAGTAAATTTTTACTCTTTTTACTATTTTGATATAAGTAATTTTTATTATTGGATATTTTAAACTAAGAAAAAATCCAGGGGCAGTTTATTTTTTGAAAAAAATAATTTTTGTTAAAACATAGAAAATTTTTGTAAATACTCATAACAAGAAGTCTTGACTGTCTAGATACAAAATCTGTGTAAAATAAAAATTAAATTAAGTATAAAATATTACTAGTAATAAATATAAAAATAAAACATAAATGCTCGCATCTAATCCTCAATGCAGGGATTTGTATATATTGGTTGTTTATTTTTTTTACCCTAGGGTAAAGGGGTTTTCCCCGGGGGGCAAAAAATTATTTATTACCCTTGGGTAAAATTAATTTTTTATACCCTTGGGTACCAAGGGGTAATTTCACCCATGGGTAAAATCGACAAAAATACCCTTGGGTATACAAAAAAACCATCTTAGGGGTATATTTACAAATAAATTATATTTCCCTTTCTTT
>JAQFYM010005612.1:0-12972 GCA_034694785.1 Agrenia bidenticulata
TCTTTAGAATTTTTAAAAAATATATGATCAACATAATAAATTCATGTTTAACTAACACGTCTGAAAATTTTCTTAAATGTAAAATTTAAAGCAAAATAATCGATTATAGAAAACAATATTCGATATGTCAAAGTTCTTTGTTTTTTTGTAGATTTTGTCACATTAATTTGAAATAATCGGTTTTATTAAGCAAGAAATAAACTAGGTTAAAAGCATTCCACATAATTTTTTACTTTGAAAGTATAACTACAATTTGTTTTAATATTTTGTAGTTGAAGTCTTGATCTTCTAGACTCAAAATCTGTGTGAAATAAATTTTTATTTTGCTTTTAAAATTAAAGAAATAGTAAGCTATAAATGAAACATAGAAACTTGCATTAAATCCCCACTGCGGCAATTTACAAAAAAATTAATTTTATTGATAAATAAAACCAGAAAAATGGAAAAAAACCAAATCTGGTTAATGGTTTTTTTATAGAATTAAAAAAACCAGAAAAATGGAATCCGGTTGTAAAAAAACCAAATTGGCAACCCTGCCTGGAAGTTCATAATTGAATAATTTACATACCTACGATAAATATAAACACGAAAGCAGTGTCTCAGATATCGAAAATTAGAACGAAACGCAAAATAAAACTAAGGAGTCTAAAGGAAACCTCATACAAAACTTTTGCACAAAAAATAGATATCTGAAATATATAAATGATACCAATATCGAATGCTTGGAATGTAAAAAAGAAATAAAAACGCATACTGGAAAGGGTGTGTGATCTTTGTAAATACATGTAGATCAAACAAAACATTTTGATAATTTAAAAATCTATGAAAGGGAACTTCAAGATCAAAAAAAATCAGACGATATTTGCATTTTGAATGCCCAATTTAAATTTGTTCGTGTTCGTATAAAAGCTAATGTTTCTTTATCTGCATTAGATAATCCATTTCTGCAAGAATATTTTAAGAGCAAGTTTAATTTTACTCATTTATTCATCGCCCACTACAGAAAAACGATTCTCCCACAATATGATAATATAAAAAGACTTGAATATTTACATTATTTTAGAACGCGGTCATTTTATCTTATGTTTGATGAATCATCCGATTCCCATTCTAGGAAGATTTTAAATATTTTAGTTGGAGATTTAAATGATAATAATGCTTCTAAGCCTGTTTTGATGCAAACTATAAAAATTTCAAGGTGTGGTACAATCAATGTTTTTAACGAAGTTAATTTTATTTTAGCAAATATTTTAGGAAATACTAATAAGAGCTGTAATTTAAAAGTGCTTTTCAGTAAACAAGCAAATTACTGTATCGCTGTTGTTGACAAATTTGAGGAAGAATACCCACAAATGCATCATATGATCTGTCTATGCCATGGGATAAATAATTTTTTGCAATAAACATAAAGTAACTATGTTCATTCCACTAATTTTGTAAGTTTATTTACAAAATGTTCAAAGAAATAACAATTTAAGAAGAAAATTTGCAGAAAATACTAATATTCCCTATTCCGAAGTTACCGATCGATGTGCGGTGGGGGACGTGGATTACTTTTATCGACTTTATAATAGATAGATTTTAAAGATATCCTTTTTTATTTAGAGAATAACCATAAAAATACAGAATTATATACATTATTTTGTTCCGGGGATTTAAAGCGAGAGTTATTATTTATTTGTAAATTCAAGGGCATTATTTTTTCAAATAAAAAGTTAGAGTCTAAAAGTTCGGGTGTAGAGGAACGAATTGATATTAGTAAGAATGCGCAAAAAATGGAAATGCCAGAAGAATATCTATAGAGGTTGCAAAAATATTATCAACTAATTCAGGGCTAGCTTTTTTAGCAAAAAAAAAAAGTTTAACTTGTAAAGAAGAGGATATGTGTTTACGGTTTTGTCCTTTGACGTCAGTTTGGGTTGAGAGGTCAAGCAATAACACAGATACATTTATAATAATCTCAGATAAAGTTCGAGTGTTGACTCACTACGATATCTTTTATTCGTTTACTTACATGATTCAATACAATGATTTGCATGCTTTATGTATTTCTTTGTTTCTCTGAGCTTCTTTTTTATGAACCCCGCATTTGATCAAATATTCAGAAACTTATTTGGGAACTATATTAAAAAAACGCGATAACTCGTCAGTCGACGAGTTGACACCGTTTAGGTATTTTTTAATCATTACACCTTATTAAATTTTACTCTACGACCGACGAGTTGAGACACCCGTGTATATTTAGGTCCCGATGAGGTGGGCTGTACGTTTTCAAACGACGACATTAAGCCTGGTTGTTTAAATTAGCCATATAATATAACTAAGCTGGTCTTATCTGCCTGGAAATAAAGGGATAGTTTTGTTGGGTGGTAGTGTCAATTTTTTCCGTATAATATTCGACACCAATTTAGGGGGTTCTAAAACCAAGTTTTGAGTTTTCGAGTTCGAGCCGAGCTTATTTGTTTAATAACTCGCAAGTTCGAGTCGCGTTCACCTATAATATTCAGAAATATATGTTAAAAACGAGCGAAACTTGTACAAGATCTATTATAATTGGCTGTAAATTTTTTCGTTCGGATATTTTATATTATATTGTGGATTTAAAGGCATATATGATAAAAATATATTAAAAATTGTGCTTCTCGTACTCTTGTTAACAAAAAGGCTTTGTTAAGCTATATAAGATAAATAAATAATAGAAGTGTTCAGGTGTGGCTTTTATTGTTTAAATTTATAACTACCTAGACGTGTTTTAAGTTGACATTTAGAAATACGGGTTTTGCAATCAAAGTGACTCATTTTCGCAATCAAGTGAACGTACTTTCCAATTAATATGCATTTTTTTTGCATTTTTTTTGCAAGCAATATGGAACCGTAATTGGTTTCTGCAATTTGAAAAAAATGTTTTTTTATACTATTTTTATGCATTATTCAAAATTCTTTCCTGGATGTGCTTATCAAGAAGACATAAAAATATACAAATATTTAATATAAAAAAAATATATTCTAAAAAAAATAACAAAAAAACATATTTTAAAAATTGCAGAAAAAAATTACCGTTCCATATTGATTTCCGACAAAAATATATATTGATTGCGACAAAAACATATATTAAATGCAAAAAAGGTTCATTTGATTGCAAAAATGAGGCACTTTGATTGCAAAAACCGGTATTCATATAGAAAAATCAATCAAAGTGACCAATAATATGAAAGATCTTATGGTATACAAATATGGTATTAAATTATTAGTTTCGGATATTCTATTTGTTTTTGTAAATTATAGCATAAATTTTTAGCGGAAATCATAGTAAATAACCTCTATGTCATAAAAAATTTGCAAAAAAAAAAGTTTACTTTGGTTTAGATACAAGAAATGTATTAATAGCAGCGGCGTCGAAAAATGGCTGCTTTCCATATATGGCCATGATGGGGGGGGGGGGATTTATGTTACCATAATGGATCCATATTTTTATCCCCCCTATGTATATGAACTTTTATAAAAGTACGTAAATTATTTTTACCTTGGAGAGATGGGATTTGTGGTTCCCAATATCAGAATAAATCAAAGATCGATAACAAATTTTTTAATTTATACCCAATCGCAAAAACTTTAATAAAATATTGTCTCTTTTTCTATCTTGACTGTCGAAAAACCTTTATCTTCGGCTCCTAAGTTAGATTTTATTTTGATAAAAATGTCTTAAAATTGTGTTAGAAATCAATCATTTAATCTTAGCGACACAAAACCAATATTGCTTGAAAAAAATTTTTAAAAATACGAAATAGCCAAAAAGTGTTTACTTTAAGGCTATTACTGATCTTAATTTGGACACAAAAACTTGAAAGTTAAGTTTTTATCAGATAAAAAACATAATATTTTAAAAAATTTTTTGCCACCCATATTTTACCATAATGACCATTATGGGGAAAATAAAAAAGCCGCTTTGCATATTATGGCTATACCATATTTGGAACCGCTGATCCATAGACTAAGGAACTAACCATTATATATAAGAAGATAAATTTCACTTTATATGACAGACTACAAAAATAATAAAAAATGTTACTGAATCTTATATTTTTCACGCAATAGAATCGTCTTTTCTTTTTATTACTATCATATTTTTGTTTTAAAAACAATGTATATAATATATGTATATCTTCTAAGCGCACAAGTTCGAAAAAAAAGCTTTATCATTATATTAAACAAGGACATTTAAGTGTTTCTAAAAAGAACATTTTAAAATACACTTTGCTGAAATTTTTTCCGATTGGCCATACATAATACTCATGTATATAATTTTTGCGGTATATCATATTATTTTTAATGAACATGACTTTACTTCCATTTTTCTTTTGTTGTGCTATATATTGACAAGAAATAAGGCCAAAAACACATACCGATTTACTATCTGTTACTAACTTACTTAGATTAAGTGCAGTATATTTTCTTATATTAATTTGTTTTTTATCTCTTTTTTTCTAAATTTTTTACATTAAATTGTCGCTTATTTTATATAAACCCTTTGTATACATACTAAATACAATTTGCATTTAATGCATAGACTCTATATAGCATTGTTTACGAAAAATTTATATATACTTGATTTTGACAAATGAAAATATTTTATTATAGATTTTTAAAAAATTGATATAACTATACACTTTCTCCTGTTACAATCTTTTCTAGTTAAAAAAATTTGCATAATATTAAATTTGCATAATAAATTTTTGCAATAAGTATCAGATAAATACCAGTGTTTAAAATTCCGGTGTATAGTTAGTAAAGCAATGATGTTGTATTTTTGGTTAATTTTTGACATGACTAATAATTTCTATTAACATAAGAGTCTTGATTACATGGGTAAGCTAACAATAAAACTTTGTAAACACCTAGCCCTTATAATTAAGGCGCATACTATGAGTATACGTATAATATTTAATCGTTCTCGTGGCTTTCTACTTTAAGTTTTTATTCTAAAATATGGATGGTATAAACAAGAATATACTTTATACCTTTTTTTATTATATATAAATATGGCATGGTCTAATGGTATGCAGTTTTTGTACAATAACCGCATTTCACTACTAAAACTAAGTAGGGAATCTAGTTTTCTAGGATTCGGCTGTATTTAAACTGTACAAGAAAGCTTTCTGCTTATCTTTTTTTGCATTTTTCGTATACTTTTAGTAGATAAAATATTCAGGCTCGAAACTCGATGACTCACAATAAACAAAGTTCGAGCTTTCGACTTTTGTGCGAGATCAAAAACTACAATATCAGGTCGAGTTACCGAGTTCCGAGTTTTGAGCTGGCTCGATGGAAAACCCTACACCAATTCTATTTTCTTTCGTTGTATTTCTCCTTAATTAATGGTTGGAAATTGAATCTAATTCTTTCTAGTTTCATTTAATTTCTAGCACCCTGTATATAAAATATACATCTTTGTTTTTTTTTTCGTCAGGCGCATAATAAATGCATCGGTTAAGCCGATATATTAAAAACAAAAATTACATTTACTGTTTTAAACATAAATTTTAGAACGTAGAAGGTAAAAACAGCATTACTGCATGAATTAGAGTATTTTACGATAACGGCGTTTCATTTTTAAAACAATTATCGAAATTAAAATACCATAAATGAAACATATATAACTCATGATGTAAATAATTGAGTTTGTGACACAAATATGCACGACCAAGACGATAAGTTAGGCTAGAAACGACCAATGATCTTATTTGTGTACTAAAAAATGTGGTTTTTGCATTTTTTCTTGTGGTTTTACAAAATTATAAAAATCTTAATTTATTTATGTTATATAACGTCTCTAAATACATTGTTTTTATCTATTCTTGTAATACAGGCCCCTTTATTTTTAAAATTGAATTATATTTTTTTGCCTTTTTCTACATGTATTTATGATTTAAATATGCGGTATAAAAATACCCCAGTTAAAAAAATGAAAAATATCCGATTTTCTAACAAGTAAAGATCGAGACCTGCAACATCAATAGATTTATATAATAACAAAAAAACATTCCCCTTATTATGACCATTATGAAAAAGGTGAAATCTTTTTTTAGGCCATATCCTTTTTCAATGCTCAATTAAAAAATTTCGATGCAAAATAGGACTATATAAATCGGTGCAGTAAATTCTCTATAGTGATTTGATACTAAAATTATATCAAAAAATATTCAGTATAGTTAAATCTCTATATTATTTTAAACGTAAGAGAATTTTCAAATATTTGTATAAATACATTAAAAAAATCTTAATAGATAAGTTTGGATACAGTGACTCACCATCTAGCAAAAAATATATATTCAAAATGTATTAAAAACGACACATATGCGCTTTTTTTGTTGTAATCATACCCGTAGGAAGGCTGCCTCGTACCTCGGGACCCTTCTTTTTAAAAATTTTTGTTATAGAAATTTTTATAAATCACAAAAAAATATAAAGAAAAAATATATTGTAATAAAATGCTGCTTTATGAGTACATTAGCGATTATATTGTTACGTAAAAAAAAATTACCCGTATAAACCGTGAATTTTATCAATACAAACGCTTTAAGGTTACAATATGTTGTGTTTGTGCAAGGTAAAATTTACTTTTATAGTATTTTCGAGCATTATAAGCATTAATCATGACTAAACAAAAGGATTTTTAATAAATGAAGTAATTTATTTACAAAACGACTATAGATGAGCACAGCGGCGTAGCGAGGGGGGGGGGCAGGGGGGCACGTGCCCCCTAATGAAAAACGTGTTGCCTAAATTTAAGGGGAGGTCTTTTTTTGTGCAGATAATTTTTTGATAAAAAAATTTTTAAATTAAAAATTTTTAAACTAAAAATTTTCAAAAAAAAACAATTAAGATTTTTGGCAATTTAAATCGTGTTTTTTTGCTCTATTTTGAAAAAAAACACAGACTAGCCCTGGTCAAAAAAAAATCCTGGCTACGCCACTGGATGAGCAAATCAAAAAAATTCAAATTAGCAAATGTTGCAAGTTACGAAAAAAGGAAACATAAGAACAATATATTATTTACTAACAAGCATAATTGGTTGTGATTTTTTATTTTAATATTTCTATTTCTATGTATTACAACACAAGATTTATACTTGCTGTAAAGCTTTGCAAACTTTTGTTGTTGAAGAGATAACCCGATATATATGCCGTTTTATTTATCACTGTGAAAAAGTATATAATTATGTTTACGTTGTATTTATACAACAAAGTTATATTTATTTTACAGTATTGTTAGTATAAATAGTGGTA
Source organism: Agrenia bidenticulata (assembly GCA_034694785.1). NCBI lineage: Eukaryota > Metazoa > Arthropoda > Collembola > Entomobryomorpha > Isotomidae > Agrenia > Agrenia bidenticulata. The sequence continues at coordinate 7,287 of JAQFYM010005612.1, forward strand.
ACTTACTGTTCATTGGTTTACTTCACCGTGTCTTTTGACTAACATAAGTAAATGAATGTTAATTAAGCGTGCGAGGTAAAACATAAAAATATTTTAATGCACGTATAAAATTTCATTACCTGCATTTTTTCATTTTTATAATAAATTCAGCATAAAATACATGAAACATGTGTAGTATGGTCAAAGGCGAACTAAGAATTACTTTTGAGAAAGCAAAAAATATGAAACAGTTATAAATGACATTATTTAGATTACTGGCAAAAACATTGCAGTTGTAAATATCTTATAAATAGTTTTCATTTACTAAAAAGTTTTTTTTGTACCTTACGACAATACAAAAAAAGAAAATCTGGAACGGGCGTCTTTTTACCATAGGGCCGCGTAGGCATTGTTTTCCTACGACCCCACATAGTCCGCTTATATGTATATTAGGTAAAAAAAATCTGTTTTTAGTCGATTTGCAAAATCAGACAAAAAAATTGACTTTTTTGTGACAAGATTAGTTTTGCATGTCTTCAGCATAAAATATAAAAGCAAGTTACTCGATCTAAAAAATAACGGCAACCAATATTTTTGTCAAAAATGCATATGCGTAAATTTAGTGATATATAAATTTGCAAATTATTGCATGATCTTGTCTAGGTTTTTTGTAAAGATTTAAAAGATAGATGATACAAAGATTGATTGTCGTTATGAAAAAAAATTTTTGCGTTTTTGTAGCACTTTTGTTATAAATTTTTTATGTTTCTGTAAGATTTTTTTTTGCATGTTTTATGTAGACTGGTATTTATGAAATGTCTGCTTTAATTACATGCTAAAATAGCAAGATCATAAATTAAGGAATGATTTCGGATTTTTATTGCAAGCAAAAAGAATTGTTTTTAATAATAAAAGTACAACACAATTTTTTTTTTTGCAAATCTAACAATAAATATCTAAAATGGATAAGGCGTATGCTACTCTATACTATTTTTGACTACAAAAAAACAATTTCAGCAAACAATCAAAAAATGTAGGTATACATAAAAAAAACAAAAATTAATTTGAACACATGTTAAATAGCTTTGTAAGTTGTTTTACTGTTTCTTTTGATTGAACTTGGTACCAAGTAGATTTTTTGTTGGTGATAAATGCATAATTTGTATACAAAAGCTTTTTTTAAGATAATATATACATTTATTGTTTTAGTTGTTTATAAATTTATTTTAAAAACGTTTTTTAAATCTAAGCGCAAATAAAAAAAACTAAACCAATTTATGATCTACCACATATACATAACGTTTTTCATAAGCAGTTATTTGTTACAGTATTAATAATGCATATTAATACTTTTTTTCTACAAAAGCTAGTTACATAAATATACATCATGCTAGTGTTTTTTTAATACTTTGTACAATAATTAATAATTTTAATTTGCATAGTTAATCATAAAAAATAATTTTAAAACGCTTATAGTTCTTCTTTTTAAAATGTAACAAAATGTGTCAAACAGCAATAGTATGCATCAGTAGCGCAGCCAGGGGTGGAGGGGGTGTAACTCCCTAGCAGAAAATGTCTACGCAAAAAATTGCAGGGTGTCGTTTTTTCTGTGCTTAGATTTTTTAGATTTTAAGATTCTAAGTAAAAAATTTTAAAATTGATTTTATAAAAAAAATTATAATGTATATAACGCTTGTAAATATGACTGCAAACTTTTTTTTTTTGTAAAACACTGCGTACCCCCTGTTTGAAAAATGGCTGGCTACGTTACTGGTATACGTGTATAATATGAAATTAAACATCTTTTTCATATCCGCTCATAGTATGACCCATATACAAGATAATAAAGTTTTTACTTTATAAACCAGTCATTGATTTGCACATACAATTACACCAAAACTAAATTTTTTCTATTTTTTATAATTCTATATCAATAAATAAATATTTTAAAAAAAGCTCAAATTTACAAAATAATCGTTTTAACAATCTTTAGATATTTTTGCAGTAGCAAACGTCATTTTTAAATAGATTATAAAAAGCTGAAAAACAAAAAAAAAAATTTTTAACTTGACTATATGAGCAAAAAACTAGTAAATGATGCTTTTCACTACAAAATCCCAAAATTTTACAGTAAATTTTATTATCTAACGTAAAAGTATTGCACTAAATGTGAAGAAAACTATATATTTGTATTTTTGTCCTGTAAAACAAGTTTTTGTTTGTGAGGGCTCTCCTTTAATAAAAATAGTTTGGGGCCCTCTTTTTCATTATCTTATATTTCTAGCTTCGGGCCTGGTTGTATTATCTAAATTTAAAAATTAAAAATGATTTTTTGCAATAGTGAATCCATCAATAGTGAATTCCTATTAGTAAAAATTTTTATACATGCAAATAATAAATGGATATACTGATAATTTCCTTTATTAAACCAATACAAATAAAAAAAACTGACGTGGTCTTAATTAGAGCTAAAAATTAAATGCAAGATGAAAACAAAAAAAAACAAAACAAAACTTTTTTTTTTGTAAGTTTAAAAAACAATAAAATGAAAAATAATTTATCTATAAAATACAAGTAAAACTTAACAGCTATTCATATTTAATTTATTGGCATAAAAGTGTGAGATTTACTGTCAAAGGATTAGACAGGCCAAATGCACGAATTTTAAATTACAAAAAAACACAGATGTACAATTTTGGAGTTTTTTGAAACCAACATTATATTTTATACATCTGTATAAATATTATACGCAATTATTCTTTATATTTTTTACTTTTGCTTAAATTTATTTAGATTATATTCTTTTGAATAGAGTTGGCTTGTATTATCTATAAAATGCTGCCTATTTTTGCTTTTTTTTTTTTTTAAGGCTTAAACTTTTTTATAAAATAGAATTCAAGACGGTTATCTTTGCATAATAAAAGATAAATGTAAGCTGCTGTGCTGCTTAATCTTAAAAAAAAACATATCAATATATTTTTTAATTTATGATTGAATAAAAAAATTGTTTCCTTTTTTAATATCTCAAGTTCGAAGCTGAACAAAGTTCTTTTATATCTCCATCATTTAAATTGTATTACAATACACAGGATTTTTATTAGAAAGCTTTACTTTTGTTTTGTATCTTAGAAATCACCTATATATGTAATTGCTCTGCCTATTTTTTTTTATTTGAATGACAGCTAGTTATACGTCAAGCAAAATATGGATGAAAAATTTTTTCTAATGTAAGGGAAATACAGAACTTAAGCCCTGACAAATACAACCCAACCATCATTATATTGCAAAATAATTTTTATGCCATCTTATACATAGTTTTTTTTAAACATGTGTTAGAAATAAATTAAATGAAATTAAATTAAATTAAAAAAAATATGAGAAAAGATAAACCAATCACGAATAATTTACTGCAAAAAATGCAAAACATCATGGTTAAAAATAGTAAATCAGTATATGTACGACATTTTAATCCATAAAACGTGCATTTCCAACTGATATGAACAGAGGTTTGTATAAAAATGCGTAAATATTGCGTGCACAACGGTCGTATACCAATACAAAATCTACAAAGAAGATGATATTATACATTTCAAGATTGGTATTTTTGATTTGTAAAAAATGAAGGGCGCAGATCTATGTATAAATCATTTATGACAATTAAATATTCCTTTAGAAACCTTTTTTAATCTATCACAACATTAAAACGAACAATCAGTCTTTTAAATTTGCCGCACCTAGTGTGTGCACTGTAACTAACCGGTTAGTAACTTACCGGTTGGAAAACGAGCAATAAAGGTTTGTTTCTATAAGTAAATCGTTTTTTGTAGAGCTCGGCATAATGTAAAGAATAATAAAAATAAATGACACAGACAAATTTTTATATTCTAATTATTAGGCATATGCAAAGTTTTTTAACCTTTACTATCAGGGCAAAGAAAAGAAGAAATCGCAACTTACAATCATATGAGGGCTTTTACTAAAAACTATAAATAGGTAAACCTAATTAGTCACTTTATCCTTTTTTTATACTTTTATATTTGTATCTATACTTTTCGGGAAAAAAATTTCAAACAAAAAATACCATGGCAGTACAAGTTTCTAGTTTTGCAATGCCCTTATCTTCATTTATTTACAGTAATTGTAAAAATAATAATAAAAAGATGCCGAGACAGATTCTTTTGCATATACAACGTTACATTTTACATTGAAATTGTTGCAGCTGTATGCAACAAGATCCGATGCATTTTGTTGTTGTTTTCCCATACATAAATGTATTTATATAAAGATTGTATTGTATACCTCTAATAAAGTGCCAAAGATCTATAGCTTTCTTTTTTAAAAACACTTTTTCGGTAATTCCTCTATTTATGAACTATAGAAATAGATGTGTCTCTCTACTTTGCGGCTTAAATTTTTTAAAAAAATTAGTAAAAAAGCTAGTTTAAAATTGTCAATTAGTTTTTTTCTACACTTTTGATTTTTATGTTTGTTACAATCCTACTTGTTTGTTTTGATCTTTTTTTTTATATCCCTTCTAAAAATATGAATTTAGAAATTACCAAATTACTTAAAGACAAAACAACGAAAAGAAACAACTGTGTGGAGGGAGTGTCAAGTATGTTCAAAATACAGTAATTTGTCGATGAATAAAATATTTTTAAATAAAAAACACAACTGCGGAATATAAGAATTGATAAAAGAGCATGTTTGGAAGCACATAATACAGATAAGACCATTGCACCAAGTGCACACACCGACAAAAACAGTTTCACAAGTTTATCTTTGACGAAAGATGTACCATTATATAGAGGAAAACTGGATTTTAAGCTATCATGGATAGTCTAAATGCCGAAAGAATGAATAAAATATCAGCAACAATTGGCAAGTTTGTTGAACTAACTAAAATACCTATTCAATATGCTAGTTCAACTGCCATATAAAAATTATTAGTCTGTTTAGCTCATCCATTCTTAAGTTTAATCCGATTATAAAAAAATTATGGCTCTTTTTTTAACTTGAAATATATAGAATTCAGACATAAAGAACTTGTATTTTGTGCAAAATTTTACTACTACAATCTTTTTACTAGGACTCGGAAAAAATCGGCACCCGTTTTTTTGGGTAAATGCCGATTTTTTACTTTTTTTTACGTACATAAAAACGTTTTAAGATGAGATGGGACATGCCATATAAATTTTTTGACTTAAATTGCAAACAATACACGCCGGCACCGTATTAATACGTTTTTATAGTAACTTTACAAAGGAATTCTTTTAACTACAAACGTTCCCGTAATATAAAAGTGTCCGTTTTAATCGCACAAAAAAACAATATAAGGCCTTATAACAAATGCATTTTCTACAGAGAAATCGCCACGGTACAAACATGGGCGGGTTAACGAAGGCGGGCACTGGGGGAATGTGCCCCGGGGCCCCCGGCTAAAAAGGGGGCCCGAAATAGAAATATTAATATTTGAACAAGTGTATAAAAAATAAAAAATTGTTTTCAATGGTTGCATAGAAAAAATAAGATTCTGCATATCTATTTTTTTCGATAGTCTGAAATATTTTAAGTTTCTGATATTCTGATTTGCATTTTGTGTTACTAAACTGATATAACTAAAAAAATACTTTAATAATCTTTTTAAAATACTGTATTTGTGTAAGCACTTTACTCTGGTTATCAAAAAACTTAGCTATAATTTTCT
>JAQFYM010005613.1:0-12971 GCA_034694785.1 Agrenia bidenticulata
TTGTAACAACTAACTTGAAAAACTAGAATTCAAAATTACAAGTAATTCAGAGTTACATTTTCTATACTTGTGCATATCTATATTACTCAAAAAGCAACCAAGCAATGTCTTTTATCGCTTGTAATTTTAAAATTTTTTTATTATTGTAGTTGTTAAGGTGATTTAATATTATAGTAAAGTTTTTACAAATATATTTGTTATATATATATATATATATCCCTAAATGATTTTTTTCTATAAGAGGAGCTAAAAATAAAAATTTAGACTTACTTTTATTTTCTCCATAAGAGGAAAAAAACTGTATATGTCTTTATATCTACATTTTTTTTTTATTAACCCATTTTTGACTAAAGAAATTTTTCCAATTTTTTCCAATTTTTTTTCAATTATAATTATAAAGACGATCCTAGTACATGGTGTATCCAGAGCGGTCTACGTCAAAACATGTCATAGTAACGCTATAGTTTTATACCTAGTGTCAATTGATTTTGTATTTGTGCACATGTTTTTTCGATTTAAAATAATAAAAAAGTTTATGATGTAAATCAGGTTAACAAAATTGTCTAAAATACACAAACAAAAAGATGTGCAGTAAATTAAAACTTTGAATGATAGGTTAATAGGTATAAGCCGGACTTTTCTGACCTAAATTTTAGTAAAATATAGAAATCGTGTTTAACATCGTAAATTCGGGTTGGGTTTGGGTAGGTACACGTCAAAGGCATTTAAGAAGGAAAAAGTACTGATGTCAAAACGAATACGCCTGATTATGTGCAATGTTTTTTGTTTATGAACTAAGATAAAAATTGTAATTGATGCCCTTTGTATATTTAAAAGATGATCAAACTAAACAAAGTTGTATTTTGTAAATTAAATCATAATGAACTTTTCCCACTTGATCTCATGAGACAATTTTATTCTAAATCTATAGTTTGTGTACATTATTTATACTCTAAAAGATATTAATAAAATGCATTTTTTTCAAAAAATAACCTGCGTATAATTAAAGTTAAGGACTAGTTAAAAAAACTACAATTGCGCATAAATGCTTTTTATTACTTAAAATAGCAAAATCAATGTAGTTTACACTAAAAAGGAGTATTATAAATTTAAAATACGCATTTAAGAATTTTTTATAGCATAAAATACAGCGCTTGTTGCATACTAAAATAATAAATGGCTTGTAAAAATGACAAAAAAGGAACTTTTATGGATTACAGCATGCAAATGGTATTAAAACGTGTTTTAAGCGCAAAATCATTATGAACACAATAATTTGGACTACAACAATAATCAAGCATTCTATGGTGCGCGCAATGCAACGTCTATAAATATATGCTCTATATAAAAACCGTTTTCATTAGTCTGATTTTCTAAATAAAAATCACAACTAATTGTGATGTAAATACAATTTATTGCTAAGATCATATGTAATCCAGTACTATGTCTAATTTCTATTGACACAAGTGTGTTATAACAGCATTAATGTTTTAAGTGCACACCATAAAACATGATAGTAACAGAATAAAAAAAAATTATAAAAGACAACTATGCTTTTTAACGCATGAAAGAACACAAATGCAAAAAAAAAGTTCTTGTTATCAATCAAGTTATTGACGCCATAAATACTAAATCTTTGTTTTTTTTTTTCCTTAGAAGTGCATATTTTATTTATTTCTTTTCCAGAATAAAACGAAAAAAAACAATATTGCATTTTATAAGCAGGTGAAAGCAAAGTTAAAAAAATTAAATATAATATTTATCATCATAATGTTGTGTTAGATGGCGTTGTATTTATAAAAGTGTGCAAAGCGTAATTTATTAATTTTTTTACGCAAAGGATTTTTATACAATTAAAACAGCTTGAAACTACCACATAAACATATAAATAAACAAAAATTTTTATATTTTTGTATATATGCTGCACTTAATATTTATAATAGCATATATCTTCCATCTTATATGTTAAGTAATTATTTTTGCATTCATTTTCTAAATTTAATATAAAAACATTTGTTTCGTATTTTTTTGGTAGTTTGGTTTTGTATCGTATAATATCTTCATTTATTGCTTCGCTAAAGCATGACACTTTACACTGAATAAAAACTCGTAAAAGGATATATATCTTTTTATTCGCAAAAATAACAACACTCTAAAATGTATTTTCTCATGTCCAATACTTGTTTACATCTTTTTTCTAGAAAAAAATCGTTTCATAAGTGTAGTTAATATAAAAAAATATAGGTAATTGATGATTTGTATAAAGCATACTTGCAAAAGAGTATAGTTAGAAATGCCAAAAACAAAAGTTATTGTATGGTTAAAATCTACTTTTTTAACCATTAAAGTATACTTTTTTAACCATTAAAGTATACTTTCAAATGCTTAAACTAAAAAAGCGTAAATGATCTTTAACTCATAAACTACTACAAAAAATGATTAATTAACCACTGTCAAATTTATGTGACTATATAGATGCATTTTTTTCACGTTTTTGCAGCAGAATAAGTCGTTCTATTTGTTCTTATACTAAGTAAATCTGTACTTTCAAACTAAAACTGTATACGCAAATTATACAAAACTTGCACAAAACCTAGCCTAAAAGAGATCGAGGAAAGCAAAAAAATGTTGCGATCTGTTTCTATGTTTAGAGAATTTTTTTTATACATTAAGTATTGGAAAGAATTTTTTTTTAAAATTTTAGTATAGTTGATTTACCAATAATGCATTGCACGCATGCAATTGCTCAAAACAATTTTTTTTTTGCATGATACATGTTTTAACTAACATCATATATTGTATGGAAATATTAAAAATGCAAAGATGTACGAAAAATTATTACACTTAAGCGCATTCTTTTATATAAACTATAAGTGAATCAAATAATTTAGAAGAGCATACACAATCTAGAAAAAAGTCATATAATTCTTTTTCTTGTGTAAAAAGTGCGCTAAAAATCTTATTTTCGCAAAATTTCGTGTGGTTTAATAACAGTTAACGTAACCGTTCATATTACATTGTACATGTTTTTTACAGTGTCACCTTTTTTGGTTACAATAAAAAAAAGCTTAATTAATATAGTAAACAATCATAATTCTGGTAATACATAATCGTACATTAAAGTATTTTTCCGAATTTTTTTATGAAAAACACTTTTTTTTGAGCGTAACACCCTGATAAAATAACCCTTCTTATTTTCTAATGTTGTGGTATAAAATTCTTGCGCTTGCATTCACTTGGCACTTAATTTGTTTATGCGCACATGCAATTTTTTACTGAGAGTGATAATTCTTAAACAATTAAAATCACCATAATATTTTTTTTACGTAATTACGCATAATAACGTAAAATGCAATTTTACCTGTCTTAATGAAACACTTAAATAAAAAATCATGCCTTTTTTTGTTTGCTTAAAAAATTGTCATAAATCGCGCTTTTTTACATGTAATTCTTTACTTTTATAAACTCCGCAAAAAAGGAGCTACAAAGAACAGTTATAAAATGACAAGGGTTAGCAGTATATTTTTTATCTAATCAGTAGGGGCCGAAAAATTGGGTAAAAAACACGAACCGAAATGAGAGGTGTTATACCAGAAAACAATATTGTTGTTGTGGGCTATAAGCCCTCACCAGATGATGCCGAGCATGGGGTGGGCATCGGTTCGCGCTCTGGCGTCGCTTCGCTCCTGGAGCCCAACTATGGCCCTCCACCGTAGGCGAGGCATCAGCGCCGCAGGCAGGCCACTATTAAATATGTACAAATGACCTTAAAATATAGGCATTAGTGTTAGCCATGATAATCTAGAACGCGTAACAATCTTATCAAGAGATAAGAAATCTTATCAAGAGATAAGAAATCTTTTTCTGAGCACCAAGTTTCAGATAAGATAAAGGGCTATAAAAACAAACATAAAAATAAAAACAGGTAACAATAATGGTTTTTCATAAGAAACAAAAGCAATTAACCAGCTCATCGAACTGTTGTTTTAATAGTCTTTACAAAAATGCTATACAGTGTATACCCCGTATCTTTTTACTATATTACTTTTTTATATTTAAAGCATCATCTCTAATGTTGAAATGCCACCCTTAATTTAAGGTGCATTTTTCATTATAAAGGAAAACAGTCGCTTTAAAAGTGCATATAAAATCATGAAAAGTCAACCCAAAAAAGTTTAAATGCTAGATAAAAAAAATGATTTACGTAAAGAGTAGATAAAAATTGGGTGTGCCATATTCATTCTTTTAGTGAAGAAAACCAATTTGGTCCCTTACATGGTAGCGTTTTTTTTCTACCATTAATGTATACGATTTAGTAGGATGTATTTTTGGTCGTTTTTATTTGCTTATAAAAAAGCTAACAATTTTTCGGCCATAATTATCAGATAAAAAGGACTTAGTCATTGTTTTTTTGCGCGTCAGAATGGCACAAATACAGCATGAAAACTAGTCAGACTGTTTTTTTTTGCATTTTGGCATATATTTGGTAGATTCCTGCGTGGTACAGCGTTTGACAATGTAACGCCAGACCTGATTTTGTTACCCGTTGTATGCCTAGACCAGATGGTATTAAAAAAACAGCCGGATTCGGCGGTTGTCCCAGGACCGGTAACAGACTGGTACAGCTTGCAACGTAGCTTTCCATAATAATTTTTTTATAGCAATTTAAAAGTATATTATGGCATTTAAAGCAGTATTTTTATGTTATAAGACCTTTTAGAAAGACTTATAATTGCAAGCCACGCGTTTTTTGTTTCATATAAATTTTTATAATAAAAGACGATTACTAATTTTAAATCATTATGTTGCGGCTTGTATAAAAGCGTGTTTACTTTATATATTCCACCTATATGCAAATATCTTGGTAGACAAGTCATTTTTTTTGTTTACATTTTGTGACTTTTTTACTTTATTAATGTTTATAAATATTGCGCATTTTTATAATCGCAGTAAAAGACTATTTATAGTATTTAAAATAATCGTTGTCATAAGAACGTATTTGTGCACCCTTAAGTATATTTTTCTTGTTTTTATTTTATCAGAAAGAAATAATATTGTTTTTTTGTTTATCTTTAGGGGATTTTGAAAGATTGAATTTCCCAAAGACGTTAAAACTTAGTAACTTCAATTTTTAAATCTTGAAAAAAATTTCAACTTGATAATAAATTTTTTATAGTCAAATTTTCGTCAATCTAGATGTAACATAGGCGCCAAAAAAAACCGAAAACCTAATTAAAAAAATCAAAGCCTATATAAAAAACATTACTACTAAAGGTAAAAATATGTTACTTATGTTTGGAAATAAATAAATTATTCTAAATGCCAGTAATACAATGACAGTCAAGTTTACAAAGTGCGAATGTTTTTAAAAAAATGTCTTCGTTATAGATATGCACAGCAAAATCACCTGTTTATCTACAAGATGATCAAATCATAACACAATAATGCTTTTAAACGCATTTTGGATTTTAAAGATTTTTAAGAATTAAAATTTATAAACAACTATTTCATAAAGGTTGAAAATTATGATTCAAGCAACGAAAACAACCCTAGTCGTTAACTATATACTTTTTTTATTTTAGGCCGTGTTTTTTTTCAAAAAACAACTTGTTTCTAAAAAACGTTTATTGGCGACAAAGTGTTCTTTATAAACATTCCCGAAATACATCTTTAGCGTTTTTTGTGCACAATATATTATAAAAAAAGAGCGGTACGTAATAACTTTCTTTTAAAATTTTCGTGTAGAAAAACTTTTCTTTTAATTTTTTGACAACAAAAAATTCGTTTTAAAACGAAAAAAAAATAAACATGTGGTAAAAAATAAATCTTTTTTTTAACGTAAAAACGTTTTTGGGTGTTTTTAAAATCGTAAATGTGTAAAGAAAGCAACGGGCTTGTCTTTTCTTTGCAAAAACGCTTTCTTTGATTAGTGTGGAAAAATTTTAAATGAAGTTTTTGCCATCTCTTTTAAATTCAGGCGGGGATACAAAAACATGCATTGGACATGTTTTTGCTACATAATTTTTTTTAAAAACGTCTAAGCACATAACGAAAACTAAAATAAGAAGATAAATTTCGTGTAAAGATAAGTACTATCCGATTTTTGCAATAAAGTGAAAAATTCGGGTTCGATTTTTAACAAATGTAACAAAATTAAAAACCATCGATGGCAGAAATCTAAAAAAAATAAATTTATTCGTTGAATTTGTCTCCCAGTATTATTTTTACATACTTTTGTAAGATTAACCAAATAAAATTTTTCAAAAACGTTTTTGTTATCCAAAAACTGTTTTTAGACAGAGAAACAACTAAAAAAACAGTATTCAGGCGTAAAAATTTTTTTAAAGGCACTATATAAAAAACGTTTTTTTTGCGTTTTTTTGCAAAAATACATGCACACTTTCGTAAGCAATTATGGTAAAAACAGTTTTGAAAAAAAACACAAACGTTTATTTATAAAAAATCAATGAAATTTAGAACAGTTTTACAAAATTTAAAAAAGAAACGGCCTTAAATTCGATATAAATATATATTTTCAAACTTTACCAGATACTGTTTTTTTGACGAATAATAGAACGACCTATAAAGAAAGTCTTGAAGTCTAGTCTGGCAGCGTTATTTACTGTCATTTTTATAGCTGGTATACTTTTACAGTGTGACATGATATGCTCGATGCAAATATTGCCAGTGATAAACTTATAAAGTTTATTAGACGCAAAAAAAACTTGTTAACAAACGCCAAAATGCCTTGCAAGCAATTTATGCTTCATTGCAAGTTTATTTATACTATTGCAAAGAAAACAATTTATTGATGCAAAATGTTTTACTTCTAAAAAAATACACTGCTACAACATATATCGTACCAACTATTTATATGATTATATTGCTTTTTAATAAAAAAAATACAGTTAAAAAAGCTTAGAATTTTTTTCTACTATTTAACGGATTTTTTGTTATATGTCATAGATGTTTGCCTTGTAACCATTTTTTCTTCTTGCATAATTTTGTAAAAATCTTTGTGTTTGACATTACATCTTTGCAGTGGCATACCAGATATATTTTCAGCTCAGGGTAGTCAGTGTTTTTTGCAAAAATATGGGTGAAGATAAAAATGATTTATGCAGTAAAAAATTTTAATTATTGCTTTGTGCAAAATATTAATTTCAGAATTTATCCCAAAAAAGTTATGCACAAAAAAAAGACGTTTCTAAAATTCAGGTGCAAGTTTTTTTACCCAGGGGTTCCTCCGTTCTGCCCCCCCCCCCTCTTTCTTTGGTTACGCCGCTGCTTTTAACTGCCATTATTTTAACGTTAATAACATAAAAAAATATTTCTAGCTATATACTGCAATTAAAAATAAGGCTGATTACTAATCTTTCAATGTACCCCATATCTGTGGTATATCGTTGTTTAATAGTTATCTGCTAAAAAAATATTCCAAAGATTGATAGTACTACTTTAAATCATATCTCTTTGTTATGATAAAAAAATCCGTTTTTTGGTTTTCTTTAAAAAAAGTATAAATTGGATTAGATATGATTTAAAATTTTTATAAATGCAGTTGACATATTCGGTTCAAAACACAATACCACTGGGTCCTAAAGCAGAAAACTCGTATTATTTGACCTAGTGGCGTAGACAAGTAGGACACTTGCCCCTATAAAAATATTAGTAGCCTGATTTAAAAAGGGGTTGTTGTTGAGGCGCAAAATATATTTTAACAAAAATGTAGTATTTACGCTTTTTTGGAATTTTTTCCGAAAATAAAATATATTTTAAGGTGTAGTTCTAGCTCGATTTTTTTGGCCCCTACTAAAATAAGTTCTGGCTATGCCACTTACTTAATTAAGAAGTTTCAGGTCGTATATAGCCGGTGCCCATTTTAGATGATAAATACATATAGCTACTCCAGTGGCGTACTCGGGAGTTTTTAGGCCAGGAAGTAGTCAGTGTTTTTATAAAAAATGGAGGTGTAACCTTTTTTCCCTTTTACTCTATATAATTTTTTTTTTTAAAAAATCCACTAAAAAGTTTTTTATAAGATTCTTTAACCCCTAAAAGTCTCTGCATAAAAAGACCGCCTATCCGTAATTTCAGGCATATAAGTTTCATAATGGAGATGGATAACACCTCCCTCCTTGTTACGCGCCTACAATACTCAATAATCTAGATAGCTGGGAATTTTGGACAATGATTTTATACATATTTCATAGTATATAATCACAAAAAAATTAGATTTGTTTAGATTTTTTTACAAATTTACAAAGAGTAAGGCACTATTAATACAGCGCAACAAAAAATTTACCTTTTTTACCCCTGTTATGGTGTCTGTTGCCGTGCGTGTTACAAAAAAAAGCATAGGCCCCTTCTTTTATATAAAATTATAGTACTGAAGGAACCCCCTCCCTCAAAACATGAATTCTTTGCACATAAAAAACGCAAAACACAAGGCATGCAGATTTTTAACCAGCACACGGTACATTTTGCTTTTAGTAGTAAATATCTTGTAAATAAGATCGTGATATAATGCCTATATATAATTATGTGGTGTTCGTTGCACAAAATCATATTTATGGGTGACTTTGATTAGAATTTATTATTAAAATTACAGAAAAAAATTCAAAATTTATTCCATTAAGGTTACAAGCAGTTTTTTATATGGGTTTTGAGTGGCTCGGTCTAATTTATTTTTGAAAAACGTGATCTGTTAACAAATTAAATATTAAAAACAGCTTTTTAAAATGTCAGTGTGAGTAGGATCTGATACGTTTTGGAGTGGTACTTTTTTTAAAGCATTTCATTCCTACACTTTTAACGTACACAATTCTAGTATATTTTCTTTGTCTAGATAGCAGTAGATACATTTTAGTATGACAAAGCGGTTCGCTGAATGCCAGTTACAATAAATAAATTGACTGTAAGCTTCAGTATGTGAAATGTGTGTAAGTCACTTAAACTGTTGATAACTTACGGTAGTAAAGCTGTTTTGTATATAGGTTTGATTATTTATTTGAGGAACAAAACTCAACAAAAAAAGAGTTTTGTACATGTCATACAAACACAACATTGACGGTACAAGTCGAAGATTATAATCACTAATATATGAAGTGCCGACTTTACAAAATCGCGGGCCTGGGGGGCATTTTTGTTTTGCGGGGGACTTTCCTCTTTTAATTTATTTTTTTAAAAATATGTGCTTTGTTTATAGCAAAGTTTTGACAATTTCTTTTTTGTCTAAATGCAGATCTAGATGTTTCGATTTTAGCAAAAAAAACAATACTAATTATAAGAAGTAAAGTAAGCATTATAGCCTCATAACTCTTCGGTGTACGTTTCGCATTGGTCTTAGTAAATTATTTTAGTATATGAATATTTTTTGCAAAGTTTGCAATATTTTGACCATATATATAAAATGCTTTCTTTTCTAAAAAAAGTATAGACTTTGGTCTTTTTATATGTTTTTTTTTTTTGATAATTAAAGATCTGTTTGACCTTTACGCCTAATGATTTTTTGCATATATCAAATAAAGGTTGGCGTACAACTCGACAATTTGCCCATAAAAAGAGGGGGGTGGACAACTCGCCAAAAAAAAAGTTTAATTAGTGCAGATATAGGAAACCAAAAAGTAAAAAGCCAAAAAAAAATTTTTCTGCATGAATATGTTTAAAATGCTACAAAATAATCTGATAATATATTTTTTTAAGTTTTTTGGTCTTTGGTTAACCAACCCCACCCACTACCTACACCCAATTTTACATTATTTAGGGATTTGTAACTTTAAGTCTAAGTGTGGTTATTATTTATAAGTATTTTGGCTGTTTTATTGAGCTTGTTTTTGTTTTTCATGTTTTTTCATTTGGCGAGGTGTCCTCTTTTTTTTACATTTTGACTTTTTTTGATACAACAGTTGAGCTATATTTAATCACTTCCCATCTTTTTTCCAAACAATTAAATGTTGTGTTTTCAATTTTGTAACTGTGTCGACCTATTGAATTGTATATAAAATTGGCGAGTTGTCCACCTTCCTTTTAAAATGTTTTTTTTATCAAATAAATATTTGCTTTATCTTTACAGCGTAATGATTGTTTACATATAGGCAAAATAATCATTTTAATAACTAACAAAAAAATTAATGCTTATAATATGCTTTTACCAATACAAAAAATATATTACCGTCAATTGCCAATAGAAAAGCCTTACAATATACTGCCTCGTACGCAAGAAATGATCAATTAAAAATTACTATCGAATTTATATTACTGTGGTGGGTCAGTGGATACAGCCGTTCAAAAATTATTGTTGTCAAAAGTTAATAAAATTACTATATTTTGTATATTATATGTCTAAAAAAATAGTTTTATTTCAAATTATTTATATATGTACTGTTTGTTTATTATGTAGGCTCTGTACAAATGACTGCATGATAACGCATGTTTTTTCGGCATTTGTAAAAAGTACCATATAGCACAAGCGTTTTTCTTACATAGTTCTTTAGCAGCCTTGCACTTTTTTGACAGACTCACTAAAAAAATGTAATTTTGCATTTGAAAACCCCGATTGGACGGAAAACCAGATAACCGTCATTTTTGTTATTTAAACGTTGTTTGGTAATAATTATTAGTGTTGATTGTCGTCAATCAGTATAAGTATTAAAAATTTTAATTAGCCGTTAAACATTACAATATATATATATACTTCATGGGCGCTTTTAACGCTGCAAACTTTACCATGACGTATATTTTTATAAAAAAAACCGAGTTAATTCTACATTTTTAAATTGAAACATAAATAAATTAAGTAAAAACTATAAACATAATGCTCGAACTGGGGTTCGACATGTAGCTTTAAACAAATGTGGTTAATAACAGTGCCATTTTTAAAAAGAATTAATAGCGTAAATCCATAAGATTGTAAACGTAATTTTAAGTGTTTTTAATGTCAAATTTCTAAACATTACTAGGAATTTTTAAAATCATATACTGCTGCAAAATATTTATTTTTTTTTGCTGATTTGTTTGTGACACTTGTGTTTTTTGGAGTTTTGCGAATTTTGACGAAAAAAAATAAATACTATTTTTTTGATGACAAGAGTAAAGTACACATATCAATATAGCTTTACAAATCAATTTTTTTTGTAGTTATCTAATAATATTTGCAAAGTAAAACGACTTAGGCAAATCAAATTCAAGAACATGAAATATTTCTGATTATATTATAAATAAATATATAGAAATCGTATTTTTTTTTCTAATATTAACAAAAAAATTAATTTTTTTTATAGGTTGTACAAAAATTAATATTTGTATTTTTGGGGCCCCCTAAGCCGGGGGCCCGGGACACATGCCCCTGTGTCCCCCTTGAATCCGCCCCTGAATATATTGTAAAACAAAAATTATATCTGCGTTTACATACAAAACAAAAATTCTTACAGAGTATACGTTTATGGTCTAACTTGCAGCACAAAAAAGGCATTTAATATTGACTACACAGGTTACAATTGTCTTACAGGGGTTTAATTAATCCTCGCCTACAAAAAAAAACATAAACGTAAATATAGACTTTGTTTAAAATGTTTGCGTATAAAAGAAAGCAAAATATGAAAAACAAAGTATTTTTATTTTGCGAAATCGTAAATATAAGTATTAATACATAATAGATATTTCTTACATAATTTCTTGTATAAGAAATAAAGCGTTATACGTAAAAATAATTTTATGCAATTCAGCGGAGTAAATATGCTATATAAATTTTAATTTTCCGCTTTTTTTGCTTTTTTGGCTATAATAGTCATGACGAAAAATTATGGCAATAAAAAAATATGGCAATAAAAAAATTAGAGAGTATTAAGTATTCTAAAAAAAGAAGATATAGCCCAGATATATATTTTTTTAATTGTACGGGGTTAGAAGTTTAAATTTTTAATATTAAATATCAAACACAAAATATTTTTGTTTTCGTTTTTATTATTAAGAAACGTATAAGGATTTTTTAAAGACTTAATATCTTTTTTTTAGTAGATGGTAATCAACACTCTTATATAAAATGCATATAAATATGAATTCCTGTTATATTTTGGCGATTGACTAATTAAAAATCCATCTTCAGCTTTATATCACCCAGTGGCTTATTTAGGGAAGCAGGCTGAGGCGTCAGCTCTCCCCTAGTTTAAAAAAAGTTGCGCTTAATTTAAGGGAGGTCTTTTTTTTGCAGAGATTTTTTTGGTAAAAAAATCTAATATTAAAAATTTTTAAAGAAAAATAATTAATATTTTTTACGATTTAAATTGTGTTTTTACGCCATATTGAAGAAAACCACTGACTAGCCTTATAAAAAAAACCTGGCTACGCCAACGATATCACCTGTTTCTTCAGGCTGATATTCGATGTAAGTATAAAATAAAAATAAATGTAAATTTTCTTTATATGATAAAACAATGTTCCAAATATATAATAAATGATATACAATTTATATTTTTTCTGTATAAATTGACATTTTTATATTTATATTTATATTTATATACATATAATGCATGAATCAACATATTTTTGTGAAATATGGTCTAATAAGTAAATAAAAGAATTTAAACGTCTCCATGTTAACATTTAATCTCATGATGGTTTTTTTCTAAAAATACAACTTATAAAATTACCAGCTTAAAATACGCTATTAATTTTTATTAATCAAAACTCAAAACCATCAAGATTTTAATAATTTTTATAATTGTTTTAAAAGCAACTGTTCATATTTTAATGATTTAAACTTTTATATTATCGTAACTTATTAATAAAAAGGGATCAATATCCGAAAAAATGCATAATTATAGACCAGTGGTAGTAAGGGTACTCCAATTACCGTATGTTAAAAGGCGGTTATCTTTACTTAACGTTAATGTACGGTAACATACCGGTAAGTGAGTAAGTAAGTATATGAACGGTTTTTTTATATAAATATATATATTTAGAAGACAAAA
>JAQFYM010005614.1:0-12970 GCA_034694785.1 Agrenia bidenticulata
CAAAGTTAGTAACATTTTTTCTCCCGGTATGTTAGTACTTGATTGGTTGACTTGCATACACTAGATAAAGATCTAATTAATTCGCATTATCTGAATTTTTTTACATAAAAAAACTAATAAAGTTTTTTTTAGTTTTTTTTCTTTTTTTTGTTGTCAGGTATGCGCAGATACAACTGCAGATTCATTTTGTTCTTATGCTATTTATTTTGCGGGTTATTTTTAGCCGCAGTGCTACTTTTTGATCTGACCCGGGTGTTGGTCTCCGGGTCACGGGTTGACCCGGGTCGGGTAGATTGTCCTTAAAACCCGGGTTGTAATTTTTCGGGTACCACTTTTGATGATTCGCATACTTACGCTGATCAAAATACTAAAATTTCACCAAAAATAAGCATAGAAAACACACAAAATGCATGTAGATAAAAATACCATACAAAAATTAGGCATTTGTGCGCAATATTCATCGCCAGAAAAAACCTTGAAAATAAAATCCAAACCAAAAACTTATTGTTGTAAATGTGCGCAACAAATATTAGGTGTATTTTTAACCTGTTGTAGTAGTAAGTTTTTAGGTTAGTATGTGGAAGTTACAATATATTGTTTTTCAGATAAAAACAGTGCATAAAGCATTCTATAACTGCATCTTGACTGGCCTAAATATGCTTAAATGCACATAAAAGCTAGTTATAACACAAAAAACAGTTTTAAACATGCAAAAACACAAACATAGTGTTTTTTATACATAAATAACGATTAACTAGGTTGTTTTATACTAATCGAACTGCATATTGATACAACAAAACACGTTTTTTTGCAGGAAAACGATGAGTATTTCACGGTACGAGTACAACTGAGCAGGTTTTTATTTTTGAATACGGTAAGGTTTTTTTTTAATTTTGTATAAAAAAATAAATCAAATTATATTAATAATTCTGATATTTCATCTGTTTAAAAGCAATCTGCGTTTTGTAAAAATACAAAATGTTTGTAATTTTGAAATTATTAGCAAAAGTACGGAATTCTATTTGAAGCCGGAAATTCGGTTTTACCGGCATGAATATAGACAAACCGGGTCCGTATTTTTTTGGTGTAAAATTGCAACCGGGTCCGAGAACCGGTCATGTAAATCGGCACCCGGACCCGGATTTTTTCCGGGTCCGGCAACATCCCTACTTCGATCATATATTTGGTATCTCTTTTCTGTCATCTGCGATGGAATTTTAAAATTTTAATTATTCTGTAAGGACATGTTACAGGGATAAATTTACTATTTAAAAAATATGAAGCATACTTTTCATATAGGCATGCAAATATGTCGTCAATCTACAGAAAAAAAAATATTTAGTAGAATTAATATTCTTAGATGAGCAAAAAAATTAAGTATGCAGCATAATTTCTTGCCACATTTAATATATCATCAATTTATCTTTTTAATATCTTTTTATATAAAAATAACAAAATAAAACAAATTTTCAGTAAAAAAAGGTATTAATATTAACCTAAAACAATATTTTAGAACAATTTATGGCAAAAATTCCTATGGATAGTACTTGCAAAACATAAACATTAATTGAACATAGCAAAATATATATTGGATATATTTAATAATTGATATAAATACTTTATGTTAAAATTTATAGAAAAAATTTATAATTATACTTGCACGTCGACATCCCGCATTATATACCGGGTAGTACAAAAACACATTTTTTATTACTATCCCGGGATCCCGGGAGTAGAGTCATTAAGCCAAAATAAGCATTTTTTGTTTGATTTTTTGCATCTCATGCTTTAAAGAATGTTTTTTGCATTATACGAGATGTTATAAGCGGTTAATAACAGCCGGGCTATCAAGCGGGGGTACGGTTACACTTTCCGTCTTTTGATAGCAAAATTTTTAGGCATACGTACGATGTAATTTAGCATAAAACTATAGTTAAAACTTTTCAAAACATATTATAAATACAGGTAAATCTGTCTATATTGGACTCAAATTAACATCAAATTATCGCCATGTAATGAACTTTTGTTACAATATTTTTTCAAAATTCTTTAAAAAATAAATCTGAATAATTTTATAGTTACATACTTACACTATGAAAATTTTTTAAACAGAAGAAATATCCACAGCTATTTAATTATTGCTTATACAAAATTTTAAGTCACTTTTTCCAATATACATATTTCCACTGTAGGAGATCTAACTGTATATATAAAGCTCAAATATACAGGTAGAAAAAATATAGTTGCACTTGAAAAAAAGTATCAAAAAAATTTTAATACTTGTTTTTTTGCTTTTGAAGTACCAGAAAAGACTTCATAGAGTAAACTTGTACCGGGCAAATATATTGATTTTTTTTCTATACAATAATTTGTAGTAAGATGTTTTATTAAAAAGCAAAAGTTTAAGATTATAGGTTTTTGTTCATTTTTATTTTAGAAAAAAGGGTATTTGTACTTAAATCGTACAAAATAATTATTTATTGCATCTTAAATGGTTTTCCTAACTTCGCATTTTTTATGATTTGAATATATTGGATTTTTCTACTTACAAATTAGGCGTAAAAAATATTTAATAGATTATCTAGTGTAACATCGTAGCTCTTATTAAAAGTGCATCTAGGCATAAAATTTATATGCTTAACATACAAAATCAATAAATTATTTAGACATTCCTAAAAGCTGCTTTATATTTTTTAAATATAATTTACATATAATATACATTTAGTTTGTAACCCCATATTCTAGGTGATTTTTATTATTACAATAAACAGTGTAATTTTTTTTTTTGGCATTTACGTATAGTATTTATATCGATTACCGTATTTAGCTTATGTAAAGGTAAAACAAGTAAAACTACGTATATTCGCTAAAAGGACTTCTTAATGATAACAACACCAAGTCTACGATTTAGAAATATAAAAACTGTAAACTTCGATGTTTTTATATAATGAGCAAATGATTTAACGTTGCTTTTTTTAACAGTGTTTTTAATAATGAAAAAAATTTTAGTATATACATTTGAAAAAGTTCAGTGAATTTTCTGTATCTATTAAAAATATATTAGGAGTGGTAGTGGGTCGATGAGAGCAAGGGAGTAGGCCGAAATTCCGCTCTAGGTGCGGAATTCCGGCCTTCGACCGTAGCTCAAAATCGAACCATCACCGTGTTTTAGAATAACCGATATAAGGGATAAGATACTTTATCTTATCTAGGGAACAAATATAACCTTATCTGTTTGATGGAAAATACCAAGCATTTTTAAGATAAGAAATATATTTAAGAGATTGTACTTTAAATAAATATGCCTTCTAAACAACAAAATGCTCTCTTTCGGAAGACAAGCCGTAACATCCAACCATTAGTATGATGTACGTCCCGATTTTTTTTTTTTGTTTTTTACATAAATTCAGAATTATATCTTCTGACTACACAGGAATTGATATATCACAAAAAACAAGTTATTAAAAGTTATATTTTTTTATGATTAGGGTGATATATCGAAAGTGTTTATTGAATTTTGGAGTAATATATTGAAATGTGACAGTATTTTGCTTTTAACCGCATAAATTTACTGCGTTTTAGCTTTATTTATGTGTAGATATTATGCAAAAAAATCTAAACAAAGTACAAAAAGGCCAGTTGTATTTTTATATGCACTTTTTTTTGCAAAAACAAAGTTCTTCTGCATAAAAAATTATGTTTTCTTTCATCAAAAAATATAAATCTAAAAAATGCAGATTTTTGCAGTAAAAATAATCGAAGTTAATTGCCGTACTTTTCCGGATTCTTGGTCACCCTAGTTATGATACATCAAAATAAAATTGTGGATTAATTTTATGCGAAACGACAAAAGAAATCCAGTTCTTATAAATCTTTCAGAAAAATAATTTCACGGGATTTTTGTTCTGTAAAGCTAGATTACATTCACTTTGCAAATATATTAATCTATATATTAAATTAGAAAAAACTTAAATTTTGATATCTAAAGTTACAAATGTTCAGTAAAGAAAAATATGAACAATACTTTAATTTAATCGATATATGTAAGTCGAAAAATACAAATATGATTTTTCTCTATATACAATTACGGTACAGGGCGATTTTATAAGCAAAAATGCCCATAAATTAAAAAAAAAGTAAATGGGTATTTTAGCTTAACAGAACAAAAATTAACATAATTAAATTTACAACAAGCCTTATAATAATTTCGCAAAAATAAGTATAAAGACCGGGCGAATTTATAAAAATCATAGTCATTGTCAGATGAAAAATAAGATTAAACAGGGGTTCCGAATAGGGTATGGAAAGCGGCGGGATTTTCTAGTCGTAAATCCCCCCATAATGGCCATATATGGTATGGTGCCTTTTTAGTCTACTTTATGAAAATAAATAACAGTTGCATTTTATTTTAGGGCATATCGTCCAATTTGTCATAATGTGTATTGAGTAAAGAAAAATTTATGTATAGATTGTAATTTCCTGATACCTTCATAGAAGTTTTAGGCATTTAAAAGACCAATAATAGTTTGGGTTTATATTCATCATCCTCACAGGGCTAAAATGTCTAATATGATTTTGTTGTACAAAGATCAATCCAAAAAAAAAATCAGTAAATTACTTGATGTCACAAAAAGTAATTTTAAACCCTAGTTTTTTTTTAGCTTATGCTAGCATACATCCGATCCTTGCGTTCCATTTCAGTATGAGATAATAAATTCATTTTTCTATTTCTTGTAATTCTGCCTATTGTTCAACATATTTGTGTTTGCATTGATTTCCCCGTCAGAAATAAAAACAACTTGCACTTCTCTGAATTTAGGATGGTCATATAAATTTTTTTTTGAGGGGGCTTAAAATATGGAAAAATTATGGAAGAAGGCTTCCCCCATAATGGTCATATATTATATGGCCATAATGGCACGCGGCCATTAGTGTTTCGGAACCCCTGGTATTAAATTTTATCTTATATGACACATAGTATTCAAAGTAATTCATTCACCTAACAAAATTAACTAGTTAAACTTGTACTCTTTAAATCTTAGAAATGCACTTTTTACGGTCTCCATCCTCATACTTTCTTCATTGAACGTTTTTTACACATAAATGCATTATTTCATGTATCTCTACAAATATAATTTTTTTTTTCTCGGTTGAATATCTAAATACACATACGAAAATGAGTAGGCCTTATATAATTAACTAGTAAATTGTAAAAATAATCAGAATTACAATTGAATAAATAAAAAAATCAATTTATAAATTAAAACGTACAAAACACCTAAATGACACAAAAACCCCTTGTTGAATATAAATCAATTCAAAACTTTAAAACACAATTCTAAAATCAAAATATATGTTTGGGATCTATAATGTAACATCTGTAGTAAACGATTTTTTTATTTAAATGTTTACTATTTTTATATGTACATTGCTGCTTATTCTTTTGTATTTTTTCTTTAATTTTTTGATAAATCTTGTCTAACTTCTATTAAAACAAAAATCAAGTCTCTTCCGGTAATTTTTAACTTGTTTATTGTATTATTATTAGCCCATATATTGTTATCCCAGTTACTTCCAAGTTAAAAGTAATTGGATCAAGTTATTTATACCCCTAAAAGCCAGTTAATTCTACAAGGCCAAACTATGGAAATATGCCCCTCGCGGTATAAATTACACCCATGGGTAAAATTAAATACACGTTCATGTGTTAACTAATATATCAATTAAATAAACCGCTCTTGTAGTGTACTGGTTATCACGTATCCTTTACACGGATAAGGTCTTCGGTTCGAACCCGGGTGAGAGCATTTTTGGACCTTGATTAGGAGCCCTACATAACAGGCACCCGTAAATAAATATTGTACATTATTATTTTTCTTTTTTTCAAAAAAAAAATAGTAAACAATATACTGTTTTTAGGCGCTTTCTTACTTACGGAGATGTGCCTGATCAAAGGGGTCCTAGTTTGGTGCAAGATAAATTAAAAAAAATATTATGTTAAGAAATAAAATATTTGTAAAATAAATAACTATAAGGTCCATATATACTTTTTTTATATAAATTTTCTACAAAATAGATAAGCTTAAGTCCTGGAAAGATATTTTATATAATAATAGATTAGAATAAAAGGTAAATTTTATATAAAAAGAAAATAACATTGGTGCAAAGTCACATTTTTGTTAAATTAAAAGACTTTCAATTTTTTTCTGTTTTTTTTTTGCCCCAACCAAGACATTAAATCAGACAAACCCTCGTAAGTAAAGAAGCGCCTATTTTTTATATTGCACATTTCATAAAAATATATATACTTTGGTAAAGAACCAAAGCCCGGTGACAAATTTAGAAAAACTGGATCCTTTGTACAAAACATTAAATTGATAAAACCTTGTGTTTTTACATATAAGGAATTATTTGTATAGCTGAAAATTTTTGCAATTCAAATTACAGCTAGATATTTTTTAAGTGTATACTTCAAGGTAATTTAAACCCGCTGTTATATAGTAAAAAACATATTTTTTTGAGCATATTAAAAATGTAAGGCGTTAGTTTTTTTGCATTGTTTACAAATAAGTAACTATTTGGCTATTGTGTGTTTGATTAAATGTCAAAAGGAGATAAAAATACACTAATAATTCCATAGTTGACAGTTTCTAAAGAAGACAATTTTGTACGAAAAAAAATAAAAGTCGTAAGTATAGATTGGCGCAGATAAAAACGCTTACTTTGAAAGGTTAACATTATATAAAAAACTAAATTTTAGTTATTTAATTTTTTGTGTAGTCTTAGGGTAAATTTTAGAAAAAATAGTCATCTACAGAAGCACCGGTATTTTTTATTGTTTGCTAAAAAAAAACATATATAAATGGTTTTAAAATAATTATTGCTCAACTATTTTTTTTTTGTGATTTTTAGTTAACTATAGAGGTTTAGTGTATTTAAAACAATATTGGAAAAATATTCCAAAGGAAAAAATGCTATATTGTTACATTAAATATATTTTTACGTGTGCCTGCTACATAACGGCAAAACAAATGAAAAAATACGCACGTAAGCATAGGCAAGATTGCGAAAATAAGTTTTTAATTATTAAATATGGTATATTTTTTGACTTTCACCCCTCATTGAACTAAATACTTTTTAACTGTAACAATCTACATAAATAGCCAAATTTATAATTATTTACCCAAAAATTACATTTTTTCAAAAAAAACTAAATTCTTCCCAATAGATACCCATTTGCTCTATATTAGGATTGTTTGATTTTTAAGACTAATATATGCGTACTTATAAAGGGCATGGACAGACTATTGTAAAAAGACAAGTGAGATCAAATGTGCGCATATTAAATTAAAGATAAATAGTAATTTATCGGGTCCTACTTTGTTTCAACCCATGCAAAGGGGACTATCCAGTCATATATACAGGGTTAGCTTCACAAATAAAGTTAAACTACCTTTAAACTTAGAAAGCAAAAACAATCAGTGTTTAGGTGTGTAATTTATTCTATAAATATGTTTTAAAGGGTATAAAGGGCAAAAATGATAAAATTTACTCTTTGTACTAAATATATAGATTTAAAACCATATCAACTACATTTTGCAAGTAACTTCTGCCTATTTTGATACTCTATTTGTAATACTGGTTTTAAAAAAAAAGTCATCTGTCTATAAATTAATTTACTTGATTTTTTTTTGGTCTTTTAAACAGGTATATGGTTCGTAAAAAAAGAATAAATATGACTATTTTGTTTATTTGAAACAAAGTGAGATAGGTTAAATATTTATTAATCTTTAATTTTCTATGCATCAGTTCATCCTACTTGTGTTTTTATAATAATATTTACATACCGAAATAAAGTACACACGTAATAAACTAGAAAAATAACATTTGTTCCATATACAAAGTAGGGGTTTTTAGGGATAAATAGAATTTTGGGGGGGGTATAAATATAATTTAAGAGATTTTGGCTGATTTTTAAGAGAAAAAAGTATTTACGCACTCATTGCCAGTTTAGAGCACCTCTAGATCATGAGCAAAAAAATAAGTAATTTAATATTATGCCAGATTTGATGTGCATGGAATTTTTAGAAATATTAAAAATTGAACTTTTTTTTATACTATAATAATAATTTAGCAACGTGCATATTTTCATGCACTGATCACTTAGCGAGTAAGTACCCAAATACAATAAAAAAAGATTTAAGATTATATGTGTACGGAAAGGCTAATTATTAAAACTAGTTTTTTACTGCCCAGTCTATAATTAAAGCCAACTTTGAGTTATCTTTAAAATTATTTAAGACTATATTTCAAAATCTAATGCAGATTTTCGGAAAAGTTATAGCCTGCAATACTGAATTTACCATTACCGAAATTTGGTAAAATTTGCGGTTCAACGAAAACAATTGACGGCAACCATTTAAGATAATTGTTGTCGTAACCAAAGTATATTGCCGTATATCAATCGGGTAATTAATGCATTTAACAAATATTAAGTTGTAATTAAACCATGATGATTACAAAAATAAAAAAAACTTCTAAGCTATATGTATAGACTATGCTTTTTTTCTGATTTACTATATAATCGTGTTTCTTTTCTATTCAGTACAATATACTGGGCAACAAAGCGTTCTTGCTATTTTAAATGTAAAAATTTTATAAAGATTTTTTTCTTTTAAGGCAAGAAAAGCGTCTTAATAGTCTTTCTGTACAGAGAAAAAACCCTGTATGCTAAAAAAATGAACTAAAAACCATAAAAAGTGTTTTTATTTATGAACTGATATTTTAATATTTTCAAAAAAAAATGTCAAAAAAAAAATAGAAGCTCGAAAATACAAAATTAAAAAAAAAACTAAAAAAAGCATCGGAAACGTCTATTTTGTATATGTTTTTGGCACGATACCAAGTTTTGGCCGTTATAATTACTGATCTTGAATAAACTAAAAAATACAACGTAAATTTTGTAAGAAACGCTATAAGTGTACAAAAAAGCTCTTCGTGTAATTTTTAATACATTTAAAGCAAAGTACGCTACTAACTGCAAATAATTTATTGACTTTACCAATGCAAAATTATACTTATTTTTTATTGCCGTACTAAATTTGCTTTGTCGTTATGGACGTCTTATCTTTTGTGGCTTTGAAGGACATGTTATATTCTAGCTTCTGTAGAAAATAATGTCATTTTGTTATAGGCGCGCTTTTTGACATTGTTGCGAGTTTAGTGCAACAAAACCGCTTAAAAAAGGGTTTGGTGAATATCAGTTGCCTAACGAATAGAAAAAGTTTATTTTTTGTATTTTTTTTGTATAAGAACAAAAAACTGTAAATTTTGCATGCTCACGTTGTACTGCCTCATTTTTAGGTCAATTATTCCTTCCAAATTCCATGCGTTTTCACGAATAAGATCGTAAAAAAACAACTAGAAAAGCCTCATAATTTGCAATATTACCCCATGAGATAGATTTTTTAGTAACCGGTTTTAATCATAATGCTGCGCTACATTTTTTTTCTAAGTGCTAATTATGCAGAAAAACTTTTTCATATTTTTTTGTACTCGTATCTATAAAGAGCGCCATTTTAGAAATTTACTAACAAGAATAACAATTTAATAACAAGAATAACAATCTTATATATGACAAGGGGTAGTATTTCTGCACCAAGGGGACCTTTTCTATACATTAATACTATTTAAATGTTTCTTTTATCAACCAGTATTTATTTTTATTGCAAACAAATCACTATAAAAATGATAGTTATCTTGCATCATTATGTTTTTTTACAGCTTTGAAAATGGCTTTATTATATGTTTTGACAATAAATTATCAATGATATAAAAGTTGCCTAAATGATGACCGTATATGATACAGTTCGCTCTTAAAACTAGACTTATTTATTGTAACGCGCGCAGCGAGCCACTTATGAAAAGCGCGCCACCCATGCGAAGCACCTATCCATGCGTAGCGCGCCACTTATGCGCAGCGAGCCATCCATGCGCAGCGCTTCACACATGCGCAGCGCGCTGCCAGCGTTCGTATAATTTTATAGTCAAAATTATAAATATGGTAAAATTTTTGTAAAATAGTTTGTATATTTTTAAAAATAATTTTTTTTCAAAATGTCGAAAAATTGACTTGAAAAAATTTTTAAATTTTTTTCTAAAAAAATCTAATTATTTTTTATTTTGTCATTTTTGTTGTATACGTTAAAAAATAATATTATTTTTGTATTTTAGATGCTTTATCAGTTTAATTCTGTCTTTTTACGCCCAAAAAAAGCGTGGGCATTATTGACGCGCTGCGCGCGCCAAATTTATTGCATAACACGTATTTTTATTCACAATTTTTTTTTTTATGGATAATTACACTTTTTAATGTTTGGTTTAAAAGCAAACTACATTAATTAACACTACGATATTTCGGCATTGAGGTTGCTTTTAAGTCAGTAGTCTTCAGGAATGCCATTTTGAGATAGATTTTTTTATACCCTTCCTGAAGATGAAGACATCTGACTCAAAAACTCTAAGCGATGTGAAAAAGTAGAGGTTCTAACATTTTAGTGTTACGGACAAATTTTTTTTACAAAAAAGCGCGTACCAATATTAAAAAACACAAATAAAAGTTTAAATTTGCGATTTTTTTAAAATTTGTAGTAATAATAGATAAAAAAATCTTGTAAAAAGTATATTACTTTTGACATCACATTTTTCGGTTTTTTTATAGTATGTCCCGTAAAAAAAAGAATAAAATGATTATGCTTTAATTATCCACTATAGGATTTGTTATTTGCAGAAAATTTTTTTTTTTTGCTCTATTATTATTCAGTTGTAAGTCGTATTATACCATTTTGGGTGCATTAAAAACTTCTTCAAAAAGAAGTATTTTGGCAAAAAAAAGTGTTATTATAAATTATTTTTTACATGAACTTATTTACTATGTACTGTTTTCGAACGCGTAATGCATTTTGACATGTTTTTTTGTTTTTTAAAAGATCTATTACCTATGAATCAGCAGGAAAAAGGGTTCTTTTTTATGATTACAAGAGAAATGTATATATCAAATATTAAAAGAAAACAAAGACCATATAGATAATATAAAAAAGTATAATATTGTACAAATCAAAGTAAAAAAAAGCTAGAATATATTGTTTTTATTTTTATTTTTAGGCCTCATAGGTTTAGTATTATAAATAAAAAAATACTAAAAATACAAAAGCGATATTTTATTTGATTTAGGGGGGTTTTAATTAGTATACATGTAAGATTAAAAAAATGTTTTTTTAAAATAGAAACTAAAATTTACTATTGAGAAGGGCGATTTGAAATCCATAAAAACCAAGAAAAAATACGCATAAAAACTAGAAAAATGCAAAATATGCAATTTTACAATGCTACCAAAAAAAAGAGAAATTTGTAGAATATTACGAAAGAATAAAGCTCTATTTGTATAAAATTTCTTATATCGCAACAAAACTGATTTCCTAAGTCTAAAATACGAATAACAAGACGGATTGTAAGAACAGTAAAACTGTATTTTTACTAAAAAGATGTATTCATGACAAAGTTATGCTTAATAAACAAATGAACGCATTGATCTGCCTTACTGATCGGGCTCTGCTAAATATTACCATGGCCGCAACTTACCAATATACTTTAGTTTATACCTACAGAAACGACTTATCTCGCTAAGTTTTGTAAAATGCAGTACAAAAACATTTTGTAATGCAAGCTATCGACGAATAAACCTAAAAGACTAAAACTTATCAAGATAGGCGGTAGATAAAAGACGCATAAAACACGATTTTAGGCTGTGAAATTTTTTGTGTTTATGTTGCTTTGATTTTTTTATCAAAAGAAAAATATTACTTACGGTATGTACTAAAAACAAAAAAATCCTATGAATTCCTTAACTTGATTGTTAAAATATATTAAAAATTATTTTTGTATTCTGATATAAGTAGTGGCACAAAAATACTAAAAATACGTAAACTTTTTATTAAAAAATGATTTATAGCTAATTTAGATACTTTTGAGATTTATCTAAAAAATACCAGAACTAAAAGGATAGTTGTGATGCTAAATGCAACACGATTTTCTGTATGATAACGCCACATACAGTACCTTACACTAACAACAACGAAAAAGGCATATATAATACATAAAATATTTTTAAAAACGCACTAAGGCTTGGTTTTGTTTATTATCTAATGATCTTATATACTTACTTTAGGTTTTCATCCTATAAAACATCATCAACAACTACAAGTATTAACTTTTGGTCTAAATGCTATTTAATCCGTCCAGCGTGTAGATCAAAAAGTGTCATGCGTTTTTCGCCTATCAAATGGAGCAACTAGTGTCATATATTTAAGTTACTACGGTTTGTGACATTTATACACCGTACACGATATGATGTGATCTATTTATCATGTGCGGCATTTATTACATTGCATGCATAAAGCAAACAATATTTAAATAAATAGTAACTTTTTCTTTAATATGGCTTACAAGAACAAAGTAAGTAAGACCGGCCCATCCAACATTTAAAAATGTCTAATTGTATATAAAGGCACATGAATTTAGGATTGTATGTAGAATTTTTTTTTTTTTTGCATTATAAAGTAATATGATCTTAACATTGAGCTCAAAAAAGCCTCGGCGGCTTTTCGCTTGATTTTTTGTAAGACTTCATACGTCAAAAGGTTTTGCGTGTTGTTTAGTCTTTTTTTGCATGGTTTATTTTGTATTTTTCTGTGATTGATTTATTTTTTTTGATCCAGGTGCATTTTCAACTAATTCAAAAAGAATACAAATATGATTTACACCCTACTTGTAACAAGTAGCAAATCAATTAACAGCACGAATATACTTACAAATTGTACTTTTGTCGTCACATTTGGGCGGTAGACAACTCGCCCTGGGGCGAGTTGTCCAAAACTCGCCCGTGGGGCATAAAAGACAACTCGCCCCGGGG